>JASCZW010008340.1:0-52006 GCA_034211315.2 Aedes japonicus | reverse complement strand
ACCAGAGTGAGGACTATTATAGTCCTGATGCAGGAAGTAAGCGAGGATGATGAAATACTTTGAAAATTCGGAAACTCATCGATTTGTAAACAGCCTTAGTAAGCATTTTCAGTGCGTTGCAACAAAAATGCAGATATCAGACAGCTAACATTACGGTAGCTTTGTGTATGCAATTTTACAACATCTGTACATTCAGACAGCCAATGTACAGCAAGCAGAATCGTAAATGCAAGTATGATGCAGAATTAGTGCATATTTCAATGCTTATTGGTTACCTAGGATATGTTCCTTATGGGAGTGGCCATAATAAGAACACATTTTTGGTAAGTGGTGCAAGAAATCGGAAGTTTTAAGCAAAATTGATTAAGTATATCTTTTGATTTCCAACCAAATTCTAAAGCTTCGATAACCATTTAAATGATTTTTGGAAACAATGCACCTTTGCATTGATTCGACCAAAGCGGTTGAATAGAAATTTTTTTTTTTTATATATATTGGAACCATTGAAATAATAAGAAATTAAGTTAAATTTTTAAGCAAAATTATTCTGTTGAATCAATAAGGATTTCTGTTAGAAATAATAATTGACTAACAATATTGGATTCGATAAGAAATTTGGTTTTTTTCAAGTATATGATTGCATTAAACTAAAACAATGTGTGGTTTTATTCTCGGTTTTATTAAATACACAAGAAATGTTGATTCTAATCATTGCATTCAATCACACAACATTCCTCTGCGTGTAGCTTACATCAAATGCTCTTGTTACTGCGTCTGTTGTTTTATGTTTCTGTCGTCATGAATTAGTCGTAAACAGCGACCTCTTATTCATGCACTGCACGGATAAAGAAAAACTCTGATTAGTATACAAAAAATTATAATTAATAATAATTAGATTACAATAATTGCAATTGGTTAATTTTATGTATTGCAAAAAATACTGTTGCAATCTTTGTTCGACTGATGTTTACAATCTTTACTAATTTCAAGTTGCCCAAATGAGAATTAAACATAAAAACAAAAACAATAACAGTTTTTATGATAATTTTATCACAATTGAGGATAAGGGGGTTAGCGGGCGTGAGCGTTACGTAATTAAAGGGGAGGGGGGAGTCTAGTCAAGTGTTACTTATTGTTACAAAGGGGAGGGAGGGGGTCAAAATCTTGTTTTTTTTGCGTTATGTAATTTGTGCACAATGCCTTGTGGTAATGTGAAAGTTGGAAGGCCCAGAAAACCGTTTTCTGACCTGAATAAATCGAACAAAAGGCGGAGAGTTGAAGAATTGAGACAGCAGGGAACCGCGAATGAATTGGCGTTTGCAGCGGGAATGAATGCTCAAAGTGAGGGATGCGAAGATCTGGCAAAACTTTTGCAAGAAGAATTACAGGCATCTCCTACCAGTACCAAACGAATGAGAGGCGAGCAGTGAAATCCAAAACTGATTTACAAAAGCATCGTATGTTGACAGCTGATGAAAGACTTGCGTTTTTTTATTGATGGTGATTACAGTAAAGATCAGTGGACACTGCTTCGAAAGACGTCTAAGCAATGCAACGCACCACAAATATACCCTTGCTACAAAAATCTTGTGAGGCCTGTGAAAAATGTCTGCCAGACCACAACAGAATCGTCATCACAGGGGTATCTTGTTATGCTTGTATTTGAAGGAGGGATTTTAACCTACTGGTAATTCGTTCTCTACATAGGTATCAATTGAGGTTGACTTACAGAGTTTGCTAGATCACACAGTTCAGCGAACACTATCTCTGACTTTGGACTTTGGAGGACTTTGGAGGTTTGTATGATGTAGCTCTTGAAGATCTTGAGCTTTTATCGAAATTCAAACTACAAGCAAAGGCATGAAGGGGAGATGAAGATGACAGTTTAATCTCTATTACATCTCTGGTACCAATGATGCTTCGCCTCCTTAACGATCCAGATCGTATTTTGTGGATAAATCGTATGCCTTCATCTTCAAAGTTATGCCGACCGATCAAAATCCAATTCTAGTAGGAAACTGCTGCATTATCCTTGCATGAAAAGGAATTGCTTGACGCACAAATCTACAACTTAATCCCTAACTTGATCTCAAACTTCTGAATCCAACATACGATGATTTGCAGTAGGATCGATGGAAAAGTTTGCTCTGCTTTGACCGGAATGTCGTCACAAAAATGTTGTGTTTGCCAAGCATTCCCAAAGCAATTTAACAACATTGAAGCGATGCAGTCTAGAACAGCCAATAAAGCCATATTCGAACTTGATTTGTCGGCATTAAATGCTGGCATTCGGTAGTATAACTTTATTGATTAATGTCCTTCAAACAGATTTATGGGCTGTCTATTGCACATCGCTTACAGACTGGAACTGAATAATAACAGAAATATTTTCATTTCTCTTCAGGAAAGCTACCAATGATGATCTTTTCACACGATTGATTATGATATCCGACCCGTTGATAGAGAGTGTAAGACGACCAACTATCAAGAAATCTATCATACACAGAAGCTGAGGAAGAAGGTAATCAATACGGCTTTATTATAAACTAACAAGATTTAATGCTTTTATTATAGCAATAAATCAATTTAACGTAGCCAAAACTTATTTAAGAAATGAAAATACATTAATTTTAACAAATTTGTTCGAAACAAAGAACTAAAAACCGACGGGCCCGCAATAAGTTTTGATTCCTATGCAGAGAAAAATCAAGTACGTTAATTACAGCTTTGAGTACTTGAATAATACTGTACTTATTTTTAAGTACATTAATTACTGGCGAAAATGTATAGTTAGAGGTCATTAGTTACACCACTAATTACATAATTAGTAATTTTAAAACGATCAAAGCAGCTAAATAAATCTGATTACTTTCATGACAACTTTAAAATCCATTACCTACGAGATTAATTACACTTAGTACTGCTCACTTATATGAATTATCAGATTTTACGAAATATTTGTATATTTGGAAAATTTTATCAAAATTTAAAAGATAGGTACACCCGAAAAGACGAAAAGATTTTCCGTACATTTATACTTTACTAGCTGATCCCGGTGCGAGCGTTGCTACGCATGCAACTAAATGCATGAACATCACACAGAACTGACAGAACTTTTTTTAATGTGTTTTTTTTACTAAGAAGGAGTTCAAACGTCTATCAGAACATTCTTCTTACCCAGACAATACACAGTTTGTGGCTTAGTTACCTGGATAATTCTCAGGTTTGGTTGAAATTTGTGTTTCTTGCATTCAAAAAACCCCGCATACCAATTTTGGTTCCATTTGCTTGATTAGTTCTCCAGTTATGCAGAAATTTGTGTTTCATTTGTATGGGATCCCACCCCCCATACAGAAGGGGGAAGCGATCTCAAACAATCATAAGAACCTTCTCCAGCCCCAAAGATCCCTGCATACATATTTTCACTCCGATCGGTCAGACAGAAAGTCAAACAGAAATTCATATAATATATATAAAAATCCTGCGTCTAATAGCCCCCACATGCCAAATGTGGTTTGGTTTACTTGAATAGTTCTCGAGTTATGCAAAAATTTGCGTTTCATTTGTTTGGGAGACCCCCCCCCCTTTCAGAGGGCAGAGGGATCTCAAACTACCATAGAAATATGTCTCTCCTTCAAAAAAATCCAAATGCCAAATTTGCTTCCATAAGCTTTATAAGTTTTCGAGTTATGCAAAAAATTGTGTTTCATTTGTTCCAGAGACCCCCCTCACTCTCTCCTTCAGAAGGCGTAAGAGTCTTAAATCACCATAGAAACATTTTTCTCCTTCAAAAACCTCCATATGCCATATTTGGTTCCATTTGTTTGATTCTTTTTCGAGTTATGCACTAAATTGTGTTTCATTTGTATTGAAATCCCCCTCAAGGAGGGGTCTCAAATCACCATAGAAACATTTTTCTTCTTCAAAAACCTTCATATATCAAAATTGGTTCCATTTACTTAATTAGTTCTCGACTTATTCAAAAATGTATGTTTCATTTGTATCGGAGATACCCCCTCCACTTTAAGAAGACGGAGGGGTCTCAAATCATCATAGAAATATTTTTCTCCTTCAAAAACCTCCATATGCCAAATTTGGTTCCATTTTCTTGATTAGTTCTCGAGTTATGCATAAATTTGTGTTTCATTTGTATGGGAGCCCCCCCCCCCCCCCTTCAGAAAGGGGAGGGGTCTCAAATCAGCATTGAAACAGTATTTATCTTCAAAAACCTCCACATGCCAAATTTGGTTCCATTTGCTTGATTAGTTCTCGAGTTATACAGAATATTGTATTTCATTTGTATGGGAGCCCCCCCTTTCAGGACGGGGAGGGATCTAAAACCATCATAGAAACCTTTATTGCCTCCAAAAACTCGCACTTGCTAAATTTGGTATCTTTTGCTTGATTAGTTCTCCAGTTATGCAGAAATATGTGTTTCATTTGTATGGGAGCCCCCCTTTTAAGAGAAGGGAGAGGTCTCTCACCACCTTAAGAACCTTTTCCAACCCCAAAAATCTTTGCATACAAAATTTCACGCCGATCGGTTCAGTAGTTTTCGAGTCTGTTAGGTTCAGACAGACAGACAGACAGACAGACAGACAGACAGACAGACAGAAATCCATTTTTATATACATATATAGATGATGTGCTGGCTGACCAAACTGTTACAAATTTTGGCACAAAGTTGCGTGCCAGAATATCGATTTTTTGAGAAAAAGTATTTTTTTTAACTAAAAACCACTTCAAAACTCAAATAAAGCCATTTAGACACTTTCACTTTAAAGAAAAAACACTATTCTAAAAAAACTTTTTGAGTGTATTAATAGAACGATTGTGATTGGGAAACTAGGAGAATTTAAAATTAACACTTCATTTGATCACTTTTTAAAAATCAAAAATAAAACAAAAGTGTTTCAATGTTTTATTTTTTATTTTTTTAAAGTGATCAAATGAAGTATTAATTTTAATTTCTCCTAGTTTTCCAACCATTTAGACAGTTGACGTCTTCAGCAAAGTTATGCGTTTTGATAAAATTGATAACTTTGTTGATCATTTAAAATTGATCTGGAAAGGTTTTAGCCACAAAAAAGTAAAAACACAAGTTTAATGTTAGTCTATATACTAAATCAATTGTATATCGGAATGTTTTTGATATTGGTACTAACTATCTTGAGCAAAGTTTCGTTAAATATATAGTTCTAAATCTTTGCTAAATACTCTTACCTTCTATCTTGTACCCACACAATGTAAGTTTATTTTAAGTAAAGTATCTTTGAAGTAAAACCTTTGATAAGTATTTTAAAATAAAAATGTGAAATAACAATGTTTCTTCGCATAGGCACCAGAGCGCTAAAATATCAGGAAAAGTGGTAAAACACTTTTGACCGTCTTTTTTCAGATTGGTCCCACTGTGCGGCGATGGCTTCTCGGCGAAAAGTTGTCAGGCTTGTTGATGGGGAGGGGAGGAGAAGGCAGGGAAACTATTAGTGAGCGATGTGTCCTTAAAAGCCGTCCTTGTCTGGTGGCAACTGTTGTTGTTTTTATCTCATCGGATGTATTTTACGGGAAAATAAATTGATGTCCTTTATTTTGATTTACCGCACCCAGTGGCCGGGATTGCGTTGCGAGGAGAAAAGTTTTTAAAGAACATAAAATATACTACCGTCCATCCTGCAGCGGAGGATCTGTGGGGACAAACTACAACGCTGAACACGGCACATCCTATTAGGTGACAGCAGACCGGCTCCGATTCGGTTGACATTTTCCCGGCCTGCACTGAGATCCAAGGGAATTCAACATTTCACAGTTCGAATACGGAAAAAAGGGGGAAACCTATCAAGATTTAGATTACCGGTGAGCATCAACAACTCGCACTCCTCGCTAGACTTGACTGGCCGGGGCTGAGCAGGCCAACATTATGACCGATCGGGATTACGACAACGACATTGCTGTGATGCGATGATGGTTTTTTATCGGAACTTGTTTCTTTCTTCAGTCTTTTTTTTTGGGTTCGGTTTATTTTTAAACAAAAAAGAAATGGGTCCGTTCCCGTACTTTTGCTTTTGCTATGAATTGCGGCCGCTTGATTACCAGAATCTTAAAGATAATATATACGGGAACGGACCTAATGCCGGTGCCAGGTTCCTTCGTCCGGGAAATCGTAAAGCTGATTAGGCTGTTTCTACTTTTGGTTTTTGTTTCGTTGCTTTTGAGCTCATCGGAGATGATTGACCTACAGGTTGGCAACGGTTTTCATTGTAAAAGAGTTACTCTGGATTAATTATTACGATATTTGAGGAAGGACAAAGAACGACAGATTGTTCGGGGATTATGTTTGCTGATGAATCGTTTGGAATATCGATTGTTTTTAGACTTAAACAGAGCCTGGACTAAGTTGATGGATCAGTGAGTAATAAGGACCAGAAAGTAGCAGGTTTTTGGTCTGAATTGTAAAGTGAAACAAATTTCAGGGGTTTAGTCTAAAGAATCTTTGCTGGCGGCATGGGAGAGGTAGCTGGGGATGGGATTGCCAGTCGATCTGCCAAATTTGGATGACTTCGGCATTGAGTTATCTAAAATTATAAAATTCCGCACCTTGGTTTAGCTGAGTAGAGATAATAAAATCATTGGGAGCTCCTCGCTGGAACGGGGGCTCCCTTACAAATAAAACACAAATTTCTACATAACTCGAGGACTAATCAAGCAAATGGAACCAAATTTAGCATGGGCATGTTTTTGGAGGCAAAAAATGATCATATGGTAGATTGAGACCCCTCGCACCTTTAAAAGGGGTGGCTGTCATACACGGAAAATAATCCTTGCCCGGATACGTGGATTGCAGTCATGAATTCGAGATCAAGCAAAAATACACCGTGAATTGAATCACGTAATCGGGAAAAAGTTCACGTTTTTGGGTAAACATCATGAAAATGTGAACTAGTTCACGGTCTGTTTTCATTTTCGTGAACGCTATTGTTTCTATGTACAAATGAAACAGAAGTTTCTGCATAAGTCAAGAACTTATCAAGCAAATGGAGGCAATAAATGTTGGTTTGAGATCCCTCCCCCTTCAAAAAGAGGTGGCTTTCATACAAATGAAACTGAAATTTCTGCATAACACGAGAACTAAACAAGCAAATCGATCCTAATTTGGTATCCGAAAGTTTTTGAAGATCAGAAATGTATCTACGTGAAACCAAACATGAGAATTATTCCTACTGTTGTGGAAATTTGTATGCAGGGGTTTTTGGGGCCGGAGAAGGCTCTTATGATGACTATTTCGAGACTATTTCTCCGCCTGAAAGGGAGGAAGAAGGGCTTCCAAACAAATGAAGCACTAGTTTTTGCATAACTCGAGAAGCAATCAAGCCACACGGAGACAAATCCGTTTCTGTTTTTATGAATCAAAAATCATGAAACTAACTCTTATCTGATTTTATAAATTCATATTTCTTATTCATGCTTTCATGAATAAAATGACCAATGCGAGTCATGAACTTAGGAAGAATTGTTTTGCCTCTAATCTTTAGTTGTTTAATCATCTTCATAAATCAAAGTTTCATTCGAGAATAACGATAGCTTAGTAAGTACATCCACCAGGTCCTATCACCGCACTTCACATCCACATTAGGTTCGAATCCCGATGTTGGATTTTTTTGTTTACATTCAGAGTCGATAAATAGATTTGCCAGATTTATGAATACTGTTTTTAGTATCAGGAATTCAGCTCATGGTTGTAACCCGATCCAATCATGATTTCATTGCGGTGGAAAAATAGTTCATGATATCAGGAATATTGTGCATGGTGTATATTTAAATCACAAAAATACAACATATGCATGAAATCATGACCTTTTTTTCTCATTTGGTAGAACAAATTATTGCCCGTGAAATGGAACAATGTTTGGCATGTGAGGGTTTTTGGAGGTTGGATTTTCTTCTATGGTGGTTTGAGACCCCTCCCCACTCTGGAGGGGGAGGTGTTCTCATACAAATGAAACATAAATTTCAACCGAACATGAGAATAATACAGGCCACTAAAACACAAAATATGTGTGTTTACTCAGGTATACGGGATGTTTTTATAGAGAGTTCGGGCATACCCGCTTTCGTAGTGCAAAAAATAAGGGATGCTTTATTTACTCTCAGTGCTACATTATGCAGAAGAAGTAAATCTAAGGTTATGCAAAAGAAAATTACGTTCAAACTGACAGGATGGTCTATGAAATGCTTCCACACAGAAAGAAATATCATGAGAGAAACTAATGATTTGAAGGTTAAATTAAAGACACATTTTACAAAACAAGACATATTTTAACAAAACACACATATTTTAACAAAACTCATTCCGAAAAAAAAACAATGAAAGCGCCAGTTCTATTGAATTTCCATTCATTTTATTGCATGCGTAGCAAGGCTCGCATCGAGTTCAGCTAGTTGCTGATAAAATTAAAAACTGGCATGTATCTCACGAAATATTATTGTCTGGTCAAATTGCAACTATTATTTGAGTATGACTCTGATCAACAACTCATACAAACGATAAGAGATGCCAGAAAACAAAATGGGAATTATACAACTCAAGGCTAGAAGTTGGCAAATATTTTTGACCAATTGGCTTTCCCTTCTGCGATGAACTGGAGGAAAGCAAAGCTTAATTCCACATGCTTCTAATGAAAGTTGTATTGCTAAGAAACGTTCTACAAATAGGAACGTACCATGATGAAACAACAAGCTACAGAAATTTCGTAAGAAAACTCGGAAGCTCTTTAACGGGGTCAAACTGAACACAACAGTGGAAACATTATAGAGAGTCCCGCACCAGATATAATAAGGAAACATGGAGATCTAAAAAGAAACAGTGGAGGCATGTATGTGAAAACATTGAAAATACTCCAGCAACTGCCAGATGGCAAAACATCCTCTCTAAAAATTACTCAAAAAGAATGGGCTCTTAAAAAACGAGGCTGATTCTTGCACTTCATCAGCAAGTGAACCTTTAGAATTATTGAAAACACATTTTCCATGTTCTGTCATCAGTTCAAGTGATGTGAAAATACAGCTTAAATATAAATTTAAAAAATGTATACCTTTGTATCAAAATTCGCTTAAACTCACTTATAAGGTGTAGTTAGATAAATCCAAAGTGAATGGGTTTAAATATATTTTTTTTAAATAACACTCAATACTCCATTAAATACACGATATAACAAAAATATAAAATGCCCCGTTTAAATACCGATAGATAAACAGAAGATACGACATCTACCCGGAACTGTCGATACACTTTCTCTTCATTTCTATTCGTTCTAGCAATAAATTACCGTCCACTCCCTAGCGGTTCGCACGGAGATGAGAAATTATCTGCTTCTGACAAACTTCAGCAAGAGGAAATTCTATCGACGTTTAACATAATTTTAGACGCCAAGAAACGTCTTCCCTTTGAAGTTATAAAAAAAAACGAAACCGAAATTGCTCAATGGTGCAAACATTATTACGCCTACGGTAGAGGCCTCACCAATGCCAAGAAACGTGGATACTGGCGTCAATTAAGGAATGTATCGAAAATAAGCTATCCACGTACATTTGCGTTGTACGCATGTACAGTATGTCACACAATAAGTGTCACCTTTGTTCAGTCTTGATTTATTTCAGCTGGGTAATTTTAACAGTGAAATTGATTAAACCCGTTTTGAGTGTATTTTGTTTTGTCATCTTATCGCTTAAAATAAATAAGTGATTCCGTTTGTTTATATTTATCAGCTACCATGGAAGCCACACGGGAGCAAGTTTTAAAATAACATTTGCAAAAGCTTAGACTGTGTGAGATATTCATTAGCCTTAAGCAGTTCGAAGTGAGTAAGCGTTTGGTTTTTCGAAACTGGAAATGTCCGTATGCAACACAAAGGAGGTGATGAAATTTGTCAGAAGCTGATAACTAAGCGTCCGACAAAGGAAGTGCCAGACGAACTGCCAGAACGAAGAAGATGATCAAATGTGTGAGGGAGCGAATAAGAAGTAATCCGGCCGTATCAGGCCGTAAATTGAGCAATCAATTTCAAATGTCCCCTGCTTCAATTAACAGGCTCCTCAGACATAATCTGGAATGGAAGCCGTACAAGATACAACAAGTTCACGAATTGTCGGAGCGTCAAAAGCAAGCCAGGGTCCAAAGAAGCAGAAATCTCATGGTTCGACACGGTGACTGCTAGATTTTATTTTCGGATGAAAAGCTCTTCCTTCTTCAGGTCAGTCATAATCAATAAAATAATCGTGTGTTTAGCAAAAGTCTTGTCAATATTCCAAGAGATAAACTAGCTTTCAGAATGTATCGAAAATCATGGTATGGGGTGCAGTTTCATGAAAAGGAAAACTTGCTCTTGTTTTCATAGAACCTAACGTAAAAACCAACACTGAATAAGGTTTTGAAGAGCCATCTGTTTCCTCATGCTTCAACGCTGTATGGGAATACAGTCAATACAGTCAAAAGACTTGCTAAAATCAGTGTACAGCGCTTCGGCATCGTTGCCGCTGTCCATTGCGTTTAATGAATAGTTCACGAAAGTTTGGGGAAGTTGAGCGTCCTTTGAATGTACATAAATATATACACTAGTATATAAATATTTCATGGGAATGGGAGGGACCATCAGGGCACCCGATTGAAGCACTCTGGATGGGGAGAGTGGGAATGCCAACTCCCCATTGCTGGCAGTTTGTGAATATAGGGTGGGCCCTTCTCCCCGCCCATTGGGACATCCTCATATTAGATGGCCTGCTCTTTTGACCAATTGTTCAATCTTGTTGTTGGAAGGAGATTCTTATACCCTGTGGAAACGTATAAGTGATGTTGCCTATCGATCCACCCAACCCCTTTTTGGCCCTTCATACAATGGCATGATTAGGATAATCAGTGGTTATTAAAGCTTGATCAAGTCTAATTGCGAGGAAAACCCATTGTTGTCGGACTTAGTTTTGTGCTACAATAGGTGGTAGTACATATCATACATCATATCATCATACAGCATTTTAGGGAACTGATCCGAATCAAGTGACGAATTGAAGAGCTAAAATAAAGGCTAAGTTAGTTCAAATGTAAGATTTTTCATAAATGCTGGAGGGACTCCATCATGTCCCGCACTTTTCACAGCATCAACATTTTTCAAACCAGCAAGAATGTTTTGAACATGTCCCTGACTTACTCTAATGTCATTTGAAGATGCAAGTTACCACCAAGGCACTACACCAGCAGAACAGATTGCCGCGACCCAGTGCACCGAGCCACGGACACATTTTATGCAGGAGTCAGCAGCATGGATTGGTGGTTGCTAGGTACAAAGGTAGTGCAGAGTGAGCTATTTCAAGGTTCGATCGTGTGATCGATTAATAATGAAAAAGTAGAGATCAAATCAGTTTCAGTTAGAACTCCGACCGGAGCAGATAAGTTTTTTAAAAAGCTCTTCGAACGCCTCCGGACGTAACTTGCATCCAAAATCTAGATCGCGATCAACACCTGAAAATGTCTTGTAATTTTCTTGGAAAAACTTTGCAAACATGTCACAACATGTCTCATCAGGGTCTCCAGCGTTTTTGTCATCAAGATGTTTTTTTCAAGGGAAGTTGTTTGATTTAAATTTAGTTCTGACAAACTTGAAAAGATATTAAGAACATGGTTTGATTTCGCTCTCTGTTCTGAAATTATACTCTACCAATCCGGAATTGATTGCTGAATTAAGCTCATCACAGATATTCAGATAATTTTGCAGATTGACCCTAGAGTTGTACTATAAGACCGAGGTTCTGGAGAAGGTTGTTGCCCTAGCACTTCGGGACCTCAACGAGAAGGATCATTACGTCTGTTGACAAGACGGCTCAACGGCCCACACGGCGAATATCGTCCAAGCGTGTTGTCGGGAGAATTTTACTGATTTTCTCGATAATACTTTTTGGCCTCCCAGCTCCCCGGACCTTATTCCTCGGGAGTTTTATGTATTGCCGTATATGCTGGCCAAGCAGAGCAAACATCAAATGAGCACTACGGACTAATTTAAGAAGCTTATTTCCAAGATCTGGGACGAGATGTCCAGGTGAACCAGATGCTTGTCGCGTGCGATTCTTTCGATAAACGGCTCAAGCTCGTTGTGGAGCCATGTTTCAGGTGAAGATAAGCCTGCTGACCAAATTTCGCTTGGAGAGATGGTTGGAAGAACTGCAACAATAGTCTTTTCTTCCAAATCTGCCTTGTTGATGCTGCATTCGTCGAGTGTTGAACTGGGCCAATACTGCTCATCCAACATCACCCATTGTGGTCCATGAAACCAGCGTGATTCATATTGAAGCTGTGCTGGACGAAATGTGCCTCACGAAATGAAGTCAGCAGGGTTATCTTCACCTGGAACATGGTTCCACATACTGCCTCTTGTTGCATGCTGGATTTCGGAGACACGATTTGTCACGAACTGCTTCCATCTTGAACGTGACGATGAAAGCCAACAGACGACGATGGTTGAGTCGGTCCAAAAGAAGCACTTGGTGTGGACGTTGATGTTCTTGGAGACCATCTCGTACAGATGTGCCAGGAGTAGTGCCGATGACAGCTCTAGCCGAGGAATTGATAGAGACTTCTTGTTTTTCTTCAGGTTCTCGATTAGGGCTACTCAAGATTTGGAGCAAAGCAAGTGAACGAATACGCTCCCATCTGTCATTATCGTATGAACGTTCACGCATGCGCCATATGCCTTGATTGAAGCATCGCAGAAGCCGTGCAACTCAACTGCTTCTATTCTACGAGTAATTTCAACCCATCGAGGAACAGCGATCCCGTCTAATCCCGTCAAATTACGTCTGTATTCTCGCCATTGCTCCTGTAACTGCGAACTCAGTGCATCGTCCAATTCACACTCCTGCTTCGAGAGATCTTGAAGGAAAATCTTCGCCATTATGATGACCGATCCTACTAATCTCAAAGGATCGAATATACGGGAATGACAAAACGCACCACTTCGTTATTTCGGCAGAATCACTCCATATTGGTGAAGTTAATCGGAAGCAATCAGTGTTGGACTCCCAAGATAAACCCAATGTTCTCTCGATCCTTGACGATGCTAATTTCGACTATATCCATAGGTGGACTGTATCCATAGGTCGCTGGTTCAAATCCGACTTGAAGGACCAGCTCTAACTCCTGAGCACTTTTTGATTCAGCGGCCGCTAACGGCCATTCCAGAACCCGATCTAACGGGATTCCGGAAAACAGACTTTCTGCTTGGGAAAGAGTGAACGAGTTCACTCAGAGATTGTGGAAGAAATGGTCGGAGCAGTATCTGTCCAATCTCCACAACAGGACATAGTGGACGTGGCAGAGAAACAACATAGCTATTGGAACTATGGAGGAAAATTAGCCGCCGTTAAAGTGGCAGTTGGCACGGGTGACAGAGGTAGACCCAGGTTCTGACGGAAATATAAGAGTTGTAACCGTTCGGACCAAGGATGGTAGTTACAAGCCAGCGATCTCTAAGATCTGTCTGCTACCAATAAGAGATAATTTTTCGGCTACTGAAGGGGACAACTAGAACTCCTCCAACGGTGGAGGTCGAAAGACCTCCGCAAACCCAGTTAAGTTATGCATTTATTAAGGTTTCGAAAAAGTAATCCTCTCATCTCTCTCCAAACATTGCTGCTCTACGTGTTTACCACGTTCCCAACACTCTAAGCCTAAATATGAGTTGTCATGCGTTTATGTTGAGGTAATATGTGTCGTTTATGTTGGTGGTTATTGCATGTAAATCGTCGCATCCAAGTCGTTCAGTTTTGTCAATCTCGTCTTAACTAGTGTTGTACTAGTAACCACGGTAGTATTTGTATAGTTCCAAAACTTGTGCACCAACTAGCGAATCCTTCGTGGCCAGCCTCAAAAATAGCAAAAGTGTTAAAATTCCCAAAGTCAACGGTGTGTCTTGTAATCAAACGTTACAAGGATACTCTGAGTGTGGATAGAGCACAGCGCATCTATCATAAAAGTGCCTGAAACAAAATTTGGTGGCCAAAGAGCGAGCAAGAGTACTATACAAACAAGTTTTGACGAAATTTGATGGCTGTATTTTAATGGATGACGAAACATATTTCAAAATGGATAATAAACAAATCCCCGGGCAAAAAATTTTACCTGACAACTGGTCGTGGGGATGTCCCTTCCAGGCATAAATTTTTTTTATTTCGGTTTTGCCCTGGTTCATCTCCGTTGTAGTCTCGAGATTTAACGTGAGATGATCGTGACTTAGGCGTGAGAGGTATGATGAATCTCGCCCCAGTACTGTGGCGGACAATGATTTAAAGACTCAAGGTTACCAAGCTTTCATCACATCTCACACAATGACGTCATTAAAGAGTGTCTTAAAAAGCGGATTTGGCCCTTCATTTGGCAATACAAGACCAACGTAATGTTTCGGCTACATCTAGCCCGCTGCACTACTGGAGGGAGGTACTAGAATGGTATACTGCAAACAATGTTAATTTTATCGCCAAAGAGATTGATCCTCTGAATTGCCCTGAGTTCAGACCGATCGAAAAATATTGGGCAATGGTAAAGCGAAAACATTGAGGATGCGGTAAAAGAGTGACACATGCAGAACAAATGCGTTTAAAGTGGAATAATTTCGCCGGAACAGCGTCACCAGCGACTGTGCAGATCATGATGGCATCGATCACAAGTAAAGTGCGACAGTTCGTTCGAAACGGTGAAATGTAATAACTTGTTATGTTTTTGAAAACTGAGTACAAACTCTTTTGTTTGGCGTTTTGATCAACCGTGTATGTTGTTTAATTCTTGAGTTATGATCACTTGAATGCGTCCAAATTTACTTTGAATCGAGCTTTAACTACGCCCTAAGGCCTGCTGATAAACATTAATTTTATTCTCACCTTCTTGTCATACTCATCGCAATGAGGATCAATCCATCATTTTCTTGGAACTATTGACACACGCAAACGACGACTCTGTCGGAATCTTAATCACGTTCAACTGCGTCGGTGACATAGAAAGGAGGTCGAAAGTTCGCGCCCGAGTGGGATTTTATGTCACTCGTCAAATATTCTAAATCGCTCGAACCAAATTGCATCCCTCATGCCTTGGACAGATCGCAATGCAAACAACACGATTGAGCATTCACGTAAACCCATCGAAAAACGGTTTCGCTGCAGCCTGTTATGCGGGTGGATAGGTAAATACTTACAGCGAGGTACCGTCGCTGGTGAGCGGAGATTTAGCTTTCATTTTGATCCGCAAACAATGAGACCCCCCTGTACTCCGCAAAAAATAACCCCATTCAATCGATTCGATTTCTACTCAGTGCGGATGATTTTGGCAAGAGACATCGCGGTGGGGGACACATTTCAAAATAAAATCAACTCCGCTGACTGGCTGCATCCACACTGAGAGAGATGCCGGCAAAAGACCTGTGCGCCGATCTATTTTCAACTCGGCGGCGGCGTAGCATGGTATTTTCACAACGGCGGCGGCGGCGTGGATCGGCGTGGGCATAAATTATCTCTCAGCATTTCGTCATGCTTATCCCTTTTAACTGTTTGACTTTTACGTGCAAATGTTAAGACTAAAGGATCAATCCAAGTCTTATATTTTGATAAAAAACCGGATAGCCAAAGTGTTATATGACTCAAGTCGATGAATTGACGTCGAACAGTGTGTGTACAAATATATGAGACTTAACATTATAGAATTGGTTCATCACAAGTCGACGGGGAATTCTTGGTGCTGAGGTGAATATTAAGACGAACTATTGGTTCCACAAAGTGACGGTTATTCCAAGAGTCGAAGTGACATTCATCACTTAGAAGTGAGAAAAGTCACCCGCAGTGTCATGACTCTCTATTTGATTTGCCCAGGAGAGTAACGTCACTGCAGGTAACTTTTCTCACCTCACCCAGTGACAAAACGTACTTCGACTCTCACTAACCATCATGTGGATGATTTTCGTCTTGCTGAATCATTAAAAATGGAAATTAATATCCACAGAAATTTCCTTTTTAGAAATAATTTCTCATATGCGTAACTGTGATGTCTGACTGGATGAGAGTACGGCACTAGCTGACATAAAAGATTGACAATGAGGTGGGTAATCTGTGACTCCAGTTCAATTCTATTTTAACAACGATGTCGGGCCTGTTGAAAACGCAGACCGGTTGAAACTCCATTGCCAAATACCTCTTCCAGCTCAGACGTTAGTTCCGACTTTTAACTGTGTCTATATTAATTTCTGTTTCGGAACTACGAATTTCGAACACCCACAGGTTTCCTACGACAGAACTTTCTACAAGCCCCCATGCAAGAGGTTCCGTTTGTGTATTTATTTCAATTTACCTCAAGGTGTGCAAACTTGTGGTGTTAGTTGAAATGCTTCAAATACTTGGAAAAACCTTATTTGTAACTGGGATTTTCTACAGCATCTCTCTTGATAGCCTTCATATGCTTTAGTGCACTAAATTCAATTATAGAAATACAACTTTTTGAGGGTGACTTAAGCAACGTGTTAAATTATTTGTTAACAATTTGTTACAATATTTGTTTACGTAGCTAGAATACTATAAAAAATAATAAAAGTGATGGATAACTTCCGCTCAAAGTTGTCCCTGCCTTTTTCAATTTACCCTTAATGATCGTAAGACTTCAGCCATGTTCACATCACTTAATCAATCATCAAAGAACTTCATAACATAGTTCGCAGAAATGCTTCAAACTTCGTAGAGCTGCTGCAAAGGTTACAGATTTTTAGCAAAGTTTGAACTCATCTATTTCTCAAAATATCAGTTCAGTTCAAATAGCTGCAGTGTTCAGTATTCCACCAATGCCCGCAAAACTCTATAATGTTTGAAAAAAAGCGGGCGAAGTATACACCATTTTTCAGCTGCCCAAACAAATTTAGAATTTTTCCAAATTCGGCACAAAATAAAACAAAAGCGTAGGACAGTTTTATTTTTTACATCGAAGCTGTTCGAAAATTAAATTTGGAACGCACCGCTGAAAATGTAAAAAAATGATTTCGTTTATTTAATTGTCAAAACTTAGAATAGGCCACGACCGCTGAAAACGGCCTAAAAATCTTGTTATCTAAAAATTAACAAGAAATCTAAAATTCTGAAAATCTAAATATCTAAAAATCTAAAAATCTAAAAAACTAAAAATCTAAAACTGTTAAATTCAAAAATTTGAAAATCTAAGAATCTAAAAATCTAAAAATCTAAAAATCTAAAAATCTAAAATGCTAAAAATCTACTTGAAGTCTAAAAATCTAAAAATGTATGTTTCGTAATATCTAAAAATCTCAAAAATTTAAAAGCTTAATATCTAAAATTCTACTAGAAATCTTAAAATCTAAAAATCTAAAATATCCAAAAATCTAAATATCTGAAAATCTACTAAAATCTAAAAATCTAAAAATCTATAAATCTAAAAATCTATAGATCTTAAAATCTAAAAATCTAATCTAAATCTGAATATCTAAATATCTACTAGAAAGCTAAATATCTTAATATCTTAAAATTCTGAGATTTTGAAAATCGGCCACAACATTCTTCTATTTACACTTTGTGAATTGTTTGCCCAAATTAAAAAAAAAACAGACAATAAAAGAATAATTACCCGCCAAAGACGGCATTTCTCCTATCTTAAAACCTGAGAATAAAAATAAATAAATATCTAAGAAAATTTAAGAGACTAAAAGTATCAAATCCTAAATAAATTAACAATAAAAAAATAAAATTGCTATAAAAATCATACTTTAAGAAGCTTAAAGATCCAAGGATAAATCAAATATTGAAGAATTCAGAGCAATGAATAAGTCAATGCATTCGAGGGAAGCCTTTGTGAGATGACAATTTTACGGAAGAAGTCATTGTTTACGTTTGTTAGTTGGGCCGTTATGAAAAATCTTTGTCGATATAGTATATTTAATTAACACCTCTTATTTACACAGTCTTGACTATTCAATGCAAAAATCTGGTATGTCCAATCACTGTTAATTTACACTGATCGTTAAAGATGGTTTTTGAACTTTCTCACATCTAACAAAATGCTATCATGTTGTGAAAATAAAATCTATTTGTTTTAGACAACGAGCGTTCAGACTACAAGCTATATCAATTGATATATGCGTGATGCATTATTTCCAGTGAAAACAAGATGTACAACCGTTGATATGACGTTAGTCTATATCAAGTGACATAGCTCGTAGTTTGAACGGCATATTACATTTTCTTGTATTTTTTACCATATTATGAAATAACATTAAACATATTTACCGATTCGTTAATTATGAAGAAAATATAAAAGTTTGAAGGTTACCTTTGCCCAACCATTTTTAATATATTACCTAAGCATAGGTAGATAGTTGTGTTTAATTCGCCAGTATTCACTACAATGTTTAGTTTCTCAATTATTGGTAGCCGCATACCTAGGAATATGTTTTCGCTGGATTTAAATCCCAGTGCATTTTAAATTTGGCTGGATTTTTGATTTTTTGTGCCGAAATTCCGTCAATCTCAGCCCTTTGAAATTACATAAGAACAAAATGTTTGGACAAGGTTCCCGAGAGGGTTTTGTGGTTTTGTTTTGCTTCGATTAGACATACATTGCAAAACACTTTCTCAGGAAGCAGATGATGTGTAGATCCATTTTTGACATGTTTTATTGCACTAATTTTTTTCCACACACTGTTGGTTCAATAACCATTATTTGTGGTATGAATATGTACACTTGTTATGGAAATTTTCTCGACATTTAAGGCGGACATTTTATTATTTTTAAATTCAAACTCACTCGCGAAATTGCCAAAAGTCGAAACACGAAAATGTACACTGAAGTTTCAAGAACGAAACGACAAAGCTGATCACGGTTTCACACGCACACACTCTGGATGGCACATCTCATCGAGATGTTATAATTTGTCATCAGTAATAAAAGCAGGTTTCTGAAGGGCTAATGAACTTAACTGAAGGGATGCATATATGGTGAAATTTTTTATCGGCGCGACTCCAAATTGCCCGGCGGCGCGGGCAAAAAAATACAGCGGCGCGCCGGTCGAAAATAGTGGCGGCGGCGGCGCTATAAAATCGTCGGTGGCGGCGGCGTGGCGCGGCGGCGCACAGGTCTAGCCGGCAAAACCAATCAATACTTTTCCTCTTTGTGTCGCTGCGGTTCATTCTAATGCTGTCTGCTGCACAAATAGCTGTTCGGTTGGCACAGATAGCATAAAGACCGCCGCGCCGCCCCGGTGCTGGGGTTGGCCAGAGACAGTCATTTTGTGACGCGCTTCCCGATGGTGGGTGACTCATTTTTACGACCTGAACTGTCATGTCAAATAGAAAGTCACCGTCAAAGACCCACCGCAGATATTGGAGAGGGGAGGGCTTTGAAAAACTATCAGCAGTACCGGGCGATCGGTTTAGAAACATCACCGCCGGTAAAAAGGGGAAATGAGATAAACCGCAAAACCTTCCGCGAATCGAATGTCGACTGTGTTGATGCGATTGGGTTTCGAATTTCATGTGTAACAAACAAACGCAAGGTTCGATGGGTGGTCGGCTCAGTGTGAGGTGAAAATAAATCGATATGTGTCACTGGAGCGAGACGGCAGTTGTGCGATCAGAATGGGACAATTTCATTCATCGAGAACCAAAGCAAAATGTTGTCTTAGAAGTAATTACAACTGAAGCATGGCAAATGTACAGCAAATGACAATCCGTCAATTACGCGTCGCCACATCAAAGATAATGTTACTCTTGCGGCTCTTTGCCTTCCGCCGGGCCGCACATGTTTCGTGTGATTCGGTGCGATAGATATGCAAGTACCCCGTATCTATCGTCATGCACAAGAAACCGGACAGACAACAGCCTGCGGAAATTATTGTTAACAACTGTGTGCTACACAACTTCGGCGATGAGGGTCGTTCGTCGTTCGTTGGCTGCTGTCTGGTGGCGAAAGCAGCCCGGCCAGAAGGTTCACGAACTACACACCACAGTCCAGTATTGTACAGTGGATGATGACAACGTGTCCTCCGGTATGGCAACACGCGCGGTCATCAAGGCTGCCGCCAGCGTACAATCCAGCAGCCGCCACCGACGACGGATCCCAGATAAGCGATAGAGATAGCTCGGTTGTGCCTGCCTTCCACGAAACCCCAAGCAGAGCGACTACCGGATGAAGCCTGGCCGATGATGATGCCTTCGAGGCAGTGGCATGACGAAACACAATCTTGGTGATAATTCTGTTTTGTGTTGTCTTGTCACCGCCCTACATTTTCCACCACAGCATAGGTACCTACCTCGCATCCCATGCGTGACGATGATCATTGTGATGTGATGGGATGATGATATTTAGCAATCGTAAAGACCATCCTCCGCCGAGATGGAGAACTGTCGTTTTGCGGTCGATGGGAAAAGAAACTTCTAATTATGCATCTTGTTCAGCTTTGGCATGTCAAACTTGACGTGATGATGCACTTTGCATTGCTATTGATTAGCAATTGAGTCCCTAGCAAATACTCTACCTATATATAATTATAAATTTTATTCGTGACGCAATTCTTTTTTTGACTACATTTTTGTTTTCTATGAAAAAAATCACATTGCGCCCATCACGAAAAATAGTCAGGTTTTGAACCTTAACATCTCAGTTGTTTCTCAAAGGATTTTAAAATGTTTGCATCTATTGATCGGAAATTTTTCACGCGTCAGTTTCAATACAATACATTGTTGATTTCAGGCCAGATACTATGGAAAAATGTATAGTGTTAGGGGGATATACAGTTAGAACGAGAAAAAACTAATTTTTGAAAAAAAAATCAGAGGAAATTTTTAGCTCAAATCAATTGAAACTTTTTTACAATTATAACTGTATCCATGTAGTATACATAAAATATTTTTTTTCAAATTTGTTTCGACAAAAATGGCGGCCATGTTAGAGTTGAAAAAGTCATTATATTATTTTGTTGTGCCGGCTCTTCTCTGGTCGCAGTTTTGATCTGGAACCTGCTAATCCAAAAAACATTACATTGAAGGGTGATACGGTCAAAATTTGGTCAAGGGAAAACGCGTGTAAATCGGTGAAATCGTTTATTTAAAAATCAAATTAAATTTCTTTTTCAAGTTCAATTAGTATAAAATTCAGGAAAAAATATTCAGTTAGGCTTCCGCTTTTCCAAATCCGAATTGCCGGGCCTTACGCTTGACCCCTGCCATCAGATTTTGTACAGCCACCTTGTCCACCTTCTTCGCCGCAGAAAGCCAGTTTGCCTTGAACTGCTGCTCGTCCTTAGCAGTTTTTTTGGTCTTCTTTAGGTTCCGCTTGACAATAGCCCAGTATTTCTCAATTGGGCGGAGTCTCTGGCGTGTTGGGAGGGTTCTTGTCCTTGGGAACCACCT
The DNA here is from genome assembly GCA_034211315.2 of Aedes japonicus. Classification (NCBI taxonomy): domain Eukaryota; kingdom Metazoa; phylum Arthropoda; class Insecta; order Diptera; family Culicidae; genus Aedes; species Aedes japonicus. Next base: position 30,577 of record JASCZW010008340.1, on the reverse strand, counting down.
GCACGTTGTTGGCGGCGTACCACTCCATGGCCTTTTACCGTAATGGCAAGATGCCAAATCCGGCCAAAACAGTACGGAACAACCGTGTTTCTTCAGGAAAGGCAGCAGACGTTTATTCAAACACTCTTTCACGTAAATTTCTTGGTTGACAGTCCCGGAAGCTATGAAAATGCTGCTTTTCAAGCCACAGGTACAGATGGCTTGCCAAACCAGATATTTCTTTGCGAACTTTGACAGTTTCGTGTGCTTGAAAATATCTGCTACCTTTCCCTTCCTTTGCCTGTATAAAACTCCTGTCCCGGAAGCTGCTTGTAGTCGGCTTTGACGTAGGTTTCGTCGTCCATTACCACGCAGTCAAACTTCGTCAGCATCGTCGTGTACAGCCCTCCGGGATCGCGCTTTGGCCGTCGTATTTTGTTTATCATCGCGATTTGGAGTCACTACCTTCTTGTAAGTCGATAGTCCGGCTCGTTTTTTGCTCGATGCACGGTTGTAGACGATACACCCAGCTTATTTGCGGCATCTCGGAGAGATAGGTTAGGTTTCGCTTGAAACTACCGGCAACTCTCTTTGTCGTCTCAGCGGCTTCCGGTTTTCGATTTCCCTGATCCAGACTTCCTGGCTGTCGACAAACGTTCCCCAAACACTTTAATTACATTTGTAACGGTTGATTTGGCAACTTTTAGCGATTTTGCCAACTTTGCGTGCGAGTAGCTCGGATTTTCGCGATGCGCGAGCAAAATTTTGATACGCTGCTCTTCTTGCTTGGACGGCATTTTGACAACTGAAGAGTGAATTCCAAAATCAAAATAGGAGCAATATCTCACACACACACACACCTTCAAAATGAGGGGTGTTCAGGTTTTTAAATGCAAAATTGAAAGAAATACGTCAAGTTGATATTGACCAAATTTTGACCGTATCGCCCTTTAATTACATTTACAGTTTGTGATTAATTAAAAATATAAGTAAAAAATATATGTGCTTTTAAAGAAACTTTATTGAAAATAACCACATTTTCAAATATTTTCAGCATTTTTTCATATATATATTAATAAATATTAGCAAAAAATTTTTATCATAAGGGAAGCAAATACTACAATAAACAACCAATAAGTTTCAGCGACTCCAACAATTAGCTTTATTTATCACCGGGCATAAATCCAGTACGTTGTCCTTGAATACCGTTGCGCGCAGCATGAACATGCAAACATCAGTTCAACTTCAAAAAGGGTTTTAGGAGCGTATCTTATTTACTTAATTTGTCATCTTAAATCCAGCATCCCTTGCGCTGATCATTTGACGCGGTTGCTGTACCAGTAGGATTCCAGAATCCGTAGCAAGGAAATGTCCATTGTGTTATATCACACTGAATTATTTTTCTACTATAGCAGTAGCACATCGATATTGTAGTTATAATTACTTTCTTGTAATTTCAGGCCCATCCATGGAACTCCTTAGTATTGAAATAATTTAAAATCTATTTTGTTATTTCGGTGGTTATGAGGCAATTTATCTCCACAGAAGTTCATGAGCGAGCCAGTCCGCATAATTGCAGTAGATCATGGAATTCAGATAGGAATACAATTAAATTTGGTATTATCATTTTATAATTATAACATCCTTTCGCTATATTATTCATATTCAAAGTTATTTTAAATGAAAAAATGAAGCAATATGTTCGACAAATTCTATCAAACAGCATTTCTTATTCGCAATGTAAAACCATATAATTTATAATTGTCGTTTCAATAAATTTCTCTTTCTTAATTGTTTATTGTTTTTTAGCTTTTCCAAGACTATTAGGAGAAGAAAATATATCTTAATTTCGGTTTTTCTAGCATAAACCAGCACCAGTTCGCACGTTTTAAGATTTTCAGAAGTGGTCCGCCTTACCTGAATTCCGCTCGTATCATACTCTCATACTAACCCAACTTAAAAGAAAACTTGAGCACAGTCTAATGCTAGTTACTACTAATCAGAACGTAACACGTCAAGGGATCAGAAGCCACGTATCGTCAAATATTTTTGATTGGTCCACATCTAAAACCGTATGATATTACAAGTTTTACAAAGAGGGAATTTGGCAAGAAGGTCAAACCAAAGTAGTTTTTCTTTATTGATTCAGCGGACAATCTTACATAAGTACAGTGCAAATGCAGACATGAGACGGTCAGCATTACTCAAAAACCGTATGTTATTTAAGAAAGCCAAAGAAGAGGGAAATTGGGTAAAATGGACCATCTTTCAAAGGTCAAAGCAAAGCAGTATCATCTTCATTCGACTTTCATGGATATTTTTAACATACAAGAAAAAATGGGGATAATAGTGATAAATGTGGCATCAAAAACCCGTATGTTATATGTTTTAAATATGTGGAAATTGGCAAACGGACCACTTCCAAAGGCCAAACCAAAGCAGTTTGAATTTCATCGATTTTGGTGATAATTTCACATAAGTACATAAATGATGATGAATATATGTAACTAATTCCTAAACCGTATGGATATAAGTTTTCGCAAGAGGAGATTTCGTAAATGAATCACTTACAAAGGTCAAAACGTGCTGTGTCATTTGTCTGATTTTTCCAGCCAATTTTACATATATGCAAATGAGGTGGTTATATTGGTAATTGTCTGTATAAACCAAATGACATATGGAGCTATATAATCCACTATGGGGAGAATCGGGCAAATGATCACTTCCTGCGGTCAAAGGTATGAAACCATTCCACCGCATTTCTCGTATTTTACACTAGAAGGTTCATCTTATGGAGAAAACCAGCGGCCAGTAAAAGATCCGTTTTTGGTCAAGCGTCGCCAATGTGCAGTGGATAACAGATTATACTGTTTATTATGTTGTCTGACTACAATCAGAAAACAAATTGAATATATTAATTTTAATTAAGCTGCAAATAAAGTGAATCTTTCATTATGATCATCGAACTTTGAGCAGAATACGTTGGTTCTGAGATCCAAAACAAGGTTTGTATTTGTTTATTTATCAAACTTATTATGTAACCATTGGTATCTTCAAGAAATTTGCGGAAGCAAGTTAGTTGGCGATGCCGGCGGAGTACAGGCCCTTGTAAAAACCCAGGTCGAACTTTGTTCGAGTCCGTCGTTTCGTACCAGATCAGGTAGAATCAAAAGATTATAGCGTCAAACTTCTGGAAAATCTCAGTACTTCCATAGACACTCTTCAGAGCTCTTGCAAAACATTTAACGCTTGTTTTCAACAACAGGCACGCCAAATCAGAAACGCAGAACCGAGTATTTAAGGACCTGTAATATAAAGAATTCTCGATCACTGCAATAATATATAACCTTCAAATCCTTTTCGATGCTACTTTGAAATGATTTATTAAACATCAAATTTGATTGATCAATCACAGTCCCGTTTCCGCTTAGCTGTAACGATCCTGTCCAAATATCAAATAGTGCCTTCATTCCCGGCTTACCAGCAAACAAACGAACGTACCGACAATCTATCAAACGCAAATTTTATTTCATCAAACAACACATTAGCATTCCAACCTTACTGAGAGAAAGAGCAAAGCCTGGAAGCGACCATACCATCGACATCATCAGCCGAACCCAATAGCGCCATCGCATAAAATATGCACCAGCAACCGCGAGCAGGGACGGTACGCCCGTAGCGGCTGAGTGTTGCATCGACAGTGTAGCACGGTTGCTTATTTTCGCGTTGGCATAAGCGCATGGCGCAGCATTTGCCGCCAAAAATCAATCAAGCGTTATCGAAACTGAACCGAACAAGAGTTGGCCACCGACAGCCGAATTGAACGATTGAAAAACAAACAACCCTCAGGGAGCACAGGTGCTGGCGAGGAAGAGGGGTGTGGTTGGATGTTGCTCATTGACGACTGACGACGATCGACGGCAAAGGGTAAGCTGCAGCTGTAAAACACGACTTTGGGTTGATTGACGATTTTTAATTCTTTCTTTGCTCCTCGTGCCCACCATCACACTTTCGTGTGTGCGTGTAAATCGCTAGGGAAGTTCGGAACATTCGCCAGGTCAGCGTTTAGTAAGATCGTTTAATAACAAACCCAATCGATTGGTGCAAGGAGATCAAAAGAGAGAGCTCGAAGACAACCATTGAAATGCCGAGAATAGGGAGACCTCCCTGGCAGTGCTATGGGTACTCCCAGGACCCAAGACATCATTAAGCACTAAACGTGTATTGCATCAGATCAGCACTATATCTGGTATATGTGGCAGCACTTTAAATGTCATGAAGCTCTCTTGATCAGATATAATGCAATTGTTGTAGACAAATATTCTAAACAAAATGTAAGCAAAGTTGTCTTAGAATAACAAAGCTTGTGCACTAAACAAACTTCCGTTCAGTCTCTGAAATGGAAGTTGCCAGTCGAGAAGCAAGAGTTGATGCAAATGCCTTTTAGATTCGATTCAGAGATAGTACATAAAATATGACAGAATGGGCGATTACGCATTAGTATCGATGTCGCAAGTCGGAAGATATTTCACATTTCACCAAGTTGAAGATCAGAAGATGTGCTGATATTGTTCATTCGAATCCTTATGATGGGAGTGATTACAATTCTTCATTTTAAAATGTCTCGGACACAACAGTGTCATATGATCAACGGTGACATTCGTATGCGGCAAAAATGTTGATTTGCCAAGGCTGCAGTCTGGAAAATAAGTGCATAGTCAATTTGACCATGCCGAAGAGAGGAGCGCGACTGAACATCTCTGTACCTTGAAATAACATTGCATATCCTTTTATATTTTCAGCAATGGACATATTTTCTAGCACAATTCAGGATTTCATTCTTTTTCATTCCGTTTATCTTGAAAGTACTCAACGTATTAAATGCTTAAGTTGTTGTGCAGCAGAGCAGCATAAATTTTACCAAATGCTTTTTTGAACTTCAACCTCTGTTGTTAGTGAATTATGTTGTTACATTTTTATTTTTCTGAAAGGGCATATTTTCGTATATTATCGGTGCAGTAATTGAATGATCCAACCAGTTGTTTAGAAGTCATCCGATTTCTCATCAACCAGCTGCAAGGTTGGGATCAGAACTAGAATGACACTCCAATTTTTGGAAAACGTGTCCTGCAGAAGAATCTTGTTGGACTATCGGAACGATCTGCCAGCTTTTTAGCTTCCTTCAGTGCTTAATCTTATTACGTGTAAGGCTACAGTAGTATTGGACGTAGAAGGGACCACTGGAAATCTAACAGGACAGTTGGATGGGAGGAGTGAGAGTCACCGGCTCCCTGCTACAGCATAGCTGGTGAGACGGGCAAAGTCTTCACATCATATAGACTCGTTCAGAAATTATGCTACAACCAATGGTAACGGGTAACTTTGAACGAATGAAATTTTTTCAAACTATGGAAGCTGCGTCCTTTGGTTTAAGCATACGTCATCTGGTGGTCTTACCCGGAGCAGAGAAAAGGACCGCGCACAATGGTACACTGTGGGTGGGAATTTCTTTACGAAAAAACCAGCACAAGGAAGAGGGCAAGATAGCCTTCGAGCGTTACGAACTCGCAGTTAGAAAATATGAAGAACAACATACTTTTGAAGATGCACCGAGAGTGGTCAGTGTTCGGTCCTATGATCGTCGCTATCGACAAGAGGATCAGGGATGCCTATACGCAAAACCATCGAGTTGCCTCGAGATGGGCAAAAAGATAGACCTCGAGTACACGTGATGCTGTGCGTGATCGTTATGTGACTAAAGATACACGCAAGCAGAAGAAACCATGAATCCACAGGCAGTACTGTAGGCAAACGAGAGCCCGGGTTGATAGCGCAGGCCAGCCGCGCGCCGTGAAGCTGAGAGCCCGAAAGCAATTATGTGATACAAATTTTGGGCAGTGCATGTAATCACGGACGATGAAACGTACGTAAAATTGGATTATAAAAGCCTTCCCGAACCACAATACTTCACTGTACGCAAGGGCAGGGATATCCTCGAAACGGAGAAGGCCATTTTCAGCAAAAATGTTGGCATGAAGATGATGGTATTGCAGGCAATATGCGAATGTGGCAAAATTCGAGCCCGTATGTAACACCGTATGTAATTGCCGATATCCAACAGCATGCATGGTCCTGAAGATTTTAACCTATTTGGCATCCTATCATCAGGGTGGTAAAAGTCAAAAATGTTCTATTTCGTGTCGAAAGACATTGAATCTGTGAAATAGCCCAGGGGACAATCGAGACTTTCTGAACTTTGGCCAACAAGCCACAGAAATTTGTAAACCAAAAGTAAAAGTGAGATGTATCAGTTATAATTAAAGATTTTGATTGAAGAAAAGTAAAATGTTATGCACAAAACGCCATTGATGATACAGATTTGCTAGTAAAATGTTTGAAATCTTAAAAACAAATACATTCTCAATATTTGCGAAAGTTATAATTTCTGACTGCCAGTTCTATAATTACGAAATTCAGTTTTGTATCTCAATGTATATCGCGATAGAATACGCTCTCACAGCTTAGATATTAGATCAAGATTTATAGAATGCAACACAATTAAAAACTAAACTTCTGGGATAGGTTATCGGAAAATCGATCTAACTGAAATAAAATGAGTGGCAGCATGACATCCACGAAACCTAATTCCAAGCATGTGATAAATTAACTTGTTGTACAAATACAGTCATTCAAGGGTAAAAAATATCTTACAATGCAATAATGCCATATCTTTTTGATCATAAGAGTAGATTTATAATTTAGTGCCAGGTGGCTTCATATTTTAATTGTACATCAAACTTGTTATTCATTTTCGATTTTTGCATGATTCAAATGTTCGAAAACACAGCATGGAGACGTGAAAAGATAACTGCGTTGCTGACTCAGTCCTCAAATTTTCCAACGATTATACAAGCAACTGGTGTATTCTTATTGACTGATTGAATGAATAACATAGAAATTATTGAAAAAATATTAAACATTTATTTTTCAGATGTGCTACGTCGTCCGAACTTGGTCCTGGAGTTCAGAACTTAAAATATACTGTTGAAAAAGTAGCTTTACAAATTTACTGTATGTATTCAAACATATTCAATAAATGTACTGGAAGACCAACTAGACACTATGAGATGAACGTGAGATGATTCCTATGTCATCCTAAACTGTCCTTGAGTTCAGATCTTATGATCTATTATCGTAACAGCAGCTTTATTCACTATACTAATTTAATGTGATAACATTAATAAATGTTAATCAATGAATGTCCGGAAGACCAACAGACATAATGAGATAATCATGAGATATTCTATGCCGAACAAACTGACCTGGATTTCAAAATTAAGATCTACTGTTGTAACAGTAGCTTTATCCACTATACAATTTTATGATATGCATTCAAAATATTCAATGGCTGCTCCTGGAAGACTCAACAGACCACTAGAGATAATCTTGGGATTTCCTATGTCATCCAAACTGTCCTGGAGTACAAAAACTGAAGATCTTCAGTTGCAACAATTGCTTTTGACTGTACAAAGTAACAGCTGCAGATTTTGAGGTTTTGCATTTCTGGATAGTTTAGAACATCCCAAGATTACCTCATAATGTCTCTGTTGTTCTCCCAAGACTTTCAATGCAATATATTTCACACACACTGTAGCTTTGCATATTAAAAAAAGCTTTTATCACAATTGTCTTATGTTCTGACCTCAATGATAATTTGATGACCTAAAACATGTCATATTACTTTATAATGTTCGTTACCTTTAAGTATATAAACTGAATATGTCTCGAATATTTATTGTAACTTTTCATTGCCTTAAAACTAGTGGCACAATAATAAATCTTAAGTTTTGAACGCAGGACAGTTTGGATGATCTAGATCATCCCAAGCATACCAAACCGGCAATGACCATTTGAATTCATCTGGTTCCTCGTAAATCCAGGTCATTAGGGTTGTGTTCCGGTACTGGAGGACACAATAATGGAACATCTATTAAATTTGGTAGAGCATGGATGTCAGAATGTTTAACGATCCTCAGAAACTATTTCTATCCCACAAGAGCATATGTCAACTTCGGTTCTTGGAACGGCCATTCTTTAGCAGGTTCACATGCTGCCTAGAGCTACGGCAACACATATTTAAGAAGAAAGCCGGGCAACATGTTTACCAAAGTTCATGAAATTTCTCCAGCAGATATTTTTAAACGTGTTGTGGCCATTTTATGATTTATCCTCGAACCTGTCAATCTGGAACTGTCTCGTTGGGTCTCGTGTGGTCATGAACATTTTCAGAATGAAAACTTTGATACGTGGTTATCAAAATTCATGAAATATAGGAAATTTCTCAACATTTTGTGTTTTTTCATGAAGTATATTCGTTCATCCTGATTAAGAAGAATGTTATACTTTGTATGTGATAATAGGGTATGTGTCCCTTGACTCAGCCTATTATGAAACCTATCGATCATATTTTTATTATAACTCATACAGTTTGCTTAAATGTACGAGACTCAAATTAGTTATGTTATTTCGCAAAGATAAGTTTTGATATGACATTTGATAGTATGTATCACGAAAAGTTGCACAACTCTTTTTAAAGTCAGAAACATCTGAGGGATGGGATTTAACCAGTCGGTCTATAGGCATCAAATTGGGTTCATTTGTGGATGCAAGTTCGTCCATTCGATGAATTTACTACTAAAGGCAGTCTCTTGTTCGGCTTTTTTTTTCTGATTTTATGAATTATACATTGTAAGCTGCACTCGATTTACTTGATACAACATTTCACAAAACAAACTGAAGCAAACTGCCTCGAAACACTTAAGCGATGTTCATATATGATTTATCAGCATTCAATAATGAAACATTGGCATAATTCACTATAGAATGATTTTGTCTCTTCTGAGTTGCATTTAGATATCACTGAATATAAACAACCGGAAATTCATGCATTTCAATTGAAATTTTACCAATAATTACGCTTTTTACTACGTTATTAGATACAACAGGCCCATAATTAGAAGACATCCAAAAAAATATGTCCCCAACATTGCCCACGATTTTCTTGTAAAATCATTGTTATTTTACCTATCAGCAATAGTTAGTTTGTAACGTGTAACTTTTTCTGTACATCCAGACTGCATTACTTGCTTTATCGATTCAATTAAGCCAACTTTAGATCACTTGAAGATCGTGTAGATCATCGGCTCAGCTTTAACCAGTGAAATCAAGATGCCCAAAAAGTTAAAGAAATCGAAATTTACGCGGAAGTGAACAACTTTATGTTGATTATTATTCTCTCAATTGCTTTGGATTACATCGGTCATCCTAATGGCAACATGATTTTGTTGATTATCGCCAAATTAATGTCACATTTGGTACATAGGCCGAATGAAGGAGCTAGGCTAACATTACATCCCCTTACCCTATTTCTTGTTGAACTACAAACTTGCATTATCAAAATCAACTAATTTTGATCATTTGATTAGTAACTATGAAATGAATACAAATTTGAAATACAATGTCCATACAGAACATTCAATGTTTTTTTCTTTTTTACATTCTGAATTTCAAATTTGCGCAGTGGCGATATCGTAACCAACGATGTACAACCGAGGTTCGATTATTGCTAGTTGAAAACATTCTAAATTTCATGCAATTTCAATCACACGATATTGACGAATAATTCGGCACGTGCTAGCGGAATAAGTGTTCCGAATTTAACTGGAATTTGTTCAATGTTGATCCAAGAACAATCCTCTGTCTTCCACTAAAAATAAGAGAAGATTATCTCTAGACTTTCCCTGTAGGCTTTTTCTTTTCTTTTCTACGAATGTTCCCCACAGTCCCTAAGAAGAACTTATGTTTTATTTTATTTATCTAGCTATTTACAATTGTATAGCATTTACTTTCAGGATCGTATAGTCGATGACTTCAGGTATTTCATAGGTTTATTGCTTACGGAGATTGATTTACGCTGGCAATCAACTTCCAACAGACTGTAGACTGTAAGTGGCAGATAAAGTCATTTGCTATGCACAAAAATACCTATAATGAACCGAAATCAAAGCTTCCCACCCCAGTAAAGACTTGCTTTATAACCTCACATTTATGATTCATCATCATATACCTAAGAGTTTACAAGGGTGTTTTGTAAAAAATGTTTTTTTTTAACAAAATCTCAGCATTACAGTACTTTTTCGGAAGTTGCAATTCTTTATCATTATCTTTATCTTTATTTGGAGCAGAGAAAAGCCCCTTTGAGTAAAGCTGCAGCTGTGAGCTCTTTCTCAGTTGGGCGCAAAAAATTGATGACTAAACCATTATTTCATGGAAATCAACTTCAAGGAAATTCTACCTGTTAGCTGTTAGATTACATTACCTCAACAATTTCAAATTTTAATTACACTGTTCAATGTTGTTAAAATTAATGTTAATCCCTGTCCGTTAAAAAATGAATTGGGAAGCAAATTAAAAAAACAAAAACAAAACGCTTCAACTATCCAGAGATTTCTTATCAATAAGAGGCAAGAACTAATTGAATAATCAATCAACTGAATTCATTAAGCCTATTCATTAAAATCCCATTTCAACTGCAGTAGCCCACTCGATTAAGATCGCATCACACGATCCAATTAAATTTCCTACCGGCCATGGTACATAGATCATCTGCCTCCAGCCACAGTTCCACCCGTCGGGATATCGTGTCTGACTTACCTGCAAAGAAAGGAAAAAAACATAAACAGGTAATTAGCGAAATTTTCCACCAGCTCGTAATCGTTGAAGCACAACACCATCACCGCACCACAACAGCCCTTGTGCCCAGAACCACAGACAAGGCCAGACAGACGGTGATGGATTTTAGCAGTAGATAAAATCACGCAAAAAATCGTTAGGGAATCTTTTCCGGTCGTAAATAATTTTATTACAGCAAGCCAACATGTTGTACAACAACCATCACGTCTCTCTGCTATATCAAGACCTTGTCGCTTTAAAAATCCAAAGAACCTACCTCCACGAAGCAGAATGAGCCGGAGCTTATAAGGGCTCCTATGGGGATCGCATAGGAAGGTAATGATTGTGGTAGGTCGTTTGAAAAACCGCCACACAGGTTATAAAGACGTCATCGCCATCTACTCCCACATTTCTCAGTCCTCGGAGTATGATCTTCCCACAGCAGCAGACTGGAAATTTGAGTCCGGTGAGAAAAACTCCATTAATCGACTCTCATTAGCTCCAGCCATCGAACGTAAAAGCATCCACAACAGAGACGACGAAGGCGCGAAGGAGTCTGTCTGATATACAAGCCGCAGATCGTGACTAAATTCTAGCCTTCCTCTAATGGGACGAGTGCGACACGGAGATGATGTTTTGATTCGTCAAGAATTGCAGCTTGCCTTTTGCCGCAAAGGAGGGCGATTCAAGTTGCAATGGCACCCGATCGCTGCTAACACTTCATGTTCCGTGTGCATGAGACATAGGAAGCGGAAGGTTCGTGATTTTAAGTGTATTGGACTGGCTTATCACCCCAATTCCAGGAATAGCTGAATCAAATGTTAGCGTAAAACCCCTCGACGTGTCCGCCCCGAATGAATGAGCTAATGTAGAGCACTTCAAGGCAGTCAGTGCGAAGCAAACAAAGTTGTCAAATGACATCGTGTGACTTAAGTGTTTGTGTGATTTTGATAAACAGCTGATGTCATTCGTCGTTGAAATAAGCTCACGGATTAACTGATTTGTGTTCTTAGCTCGCACGATTGAAAACTTTTTTTTTGGCTGAGTTTAATATGATTTCAGACATCTTTAAATTCTAACTGGTAACTATAAGGATTTGATCTCTCTTGTTGTTGTGTTCTATGATACTGAACACTGTTACAATATTTTACTAAGTAGATATAGCAAAGAAACTACAGGTATACCTCGAATGTAGGTACATCAACTTCCTCACTTTAAATCGCAATCGCATAAAACCTACTGATTGAATCTGTTATCTCATATGACCATAAGAAAGAGCATTTTCTGTTCTATCTTTTGGTTGTATTATATTTTACATACAATCAATAGTTTTTATGCAATTTGAAGTGAGAAAGTTGATGTACGTACTATCGAGGTATACCTGTATATGGAAGAAAGTGTTTCTATCTTACTCTTTTTTCGTCGCATAACCCAAGTAGCACACTACGATCATATTTAGTTGTAGTAACATGATTATGACTTAGCAAGTCATATTTATGTTATCTCAACCGAATGGCAACACGTGTGCTACTAGGGAAAGCCTGTCCACGTTAAATATCGGACACCAAAATAGTGGCAGCAAAAAATAAATTACACATAATTCAACATAACCGATTGTTTACTTCACAATTATAGAGTCATATCTACATTAGAAACAGTTGTTAATCCTTCTTTCTGTAAAATTCTCGAACTTTCTGTGGTACACCATCAAGTTCCGTACGGTATCCTCAGTTACGCCCGCCGTGACGATTCTCCATTGTCTCTTGAAATCATCGGTACCATTTGCTTTCTTCTTAGATTCGAAGAGTTTCCGCTTAACTAGAGCCCAGTACTTCTCTATTGGGCGAAGTTCTGGACAGTTTGGTGGATTTGACCTCTTGTACCTTATACCATTCCAGATTTCACATAGTGATGAGAGGCCAAATCAGACCAAAACAGAGCTGGAGAGTCGTGGCTTCTCATAAACGGTAACAACCGCTTTTGCAGACATTCTTTCTCGTACACATCCTTCTTGATAGTGCCGGTAGAGACGAAAATTTTAGATTTTCGACCACAACTACATATGGCCTACCAAATCAAATACTTTTTCGAGTATTTGGGCACCTTCCTAGCCTAAGCCTGAGTAAAAGCCGTTGAAGGATTTGTTGACTAGACTCCTGCACTTGTACCGCAACTCGTTTTCGCGAAGAAGGGTATATACGCACGATTCAAACGCCTTGCCTGTGCTAGAATAACATGTGACATATCTTGCTTCTCAATTCCTTTTTTGAGCCGTTTCCATGTGAAGCTGTTTCCACAACCTTAAACACCCGAGGGCATCTAAAGGGTGTCCACAGTTAAATTGCGTCACTTTCAACTCGTCCTCAAAAACAAGTATCTCAACCGATTGTCATGAAATATTCAGGGAATTAAATACAATGTATAATCTTGGTTTAGGTATTTTTATTTCACTGTATTTCTTTACCAAATCCAAAAGCGCGAACTTTCTTCTTAATACGAAGCATAAGATTTTGTACAACGCTTGAACCGACATTTTTTCCCGCTTTCAACCATGACTTCAACATTTCCTGTTCTGTAGTGACAATTTTAGGATGCTTACGAAGTTCATGCTTCATTATAGCCCAATATTTTTCAATTGGTCGCAACTCTGGAGAGTTTAGGGGACTAAGATCGTTCGGCACGAAATTGACACAATTCGTCTTGTACCACTCCAGAACATCCTTGGAGTAGTGACAAGAGGCTAGGTCCGGCCAAAACATTGTAGGAACGTTGTGTGTTTTGAGAAACAGAAGCAGTCGTTTGTTCTGGCATTCATTCATGTATATTTGACCATTCACAGTTGAAGTTGTCGCGAAAGGCTTACTCCGTTTTCAACACGAACAAATGCCATGCCAAATAATGACTTTCTTGGGAACTTGACCCCTGACTGTTTCCTGGAGACTCTGGAACATCGAACCTGTCCTTTCGCAACCACATTCTGTTGCTGGAAATTTGTTCAAAGCTCCGCTTTTGCGTGGTGTTTCATCGTCCATGATGCAGCAGTGTGGTTTCGTCAACATTTGTGTGTACAGCTTACGCGCACATGTTTTAGCTGTCCTATTCTGTTTTTCATTGCGGTTTTGAGCTTTCTGAACTTTGAATGAATGGAGCCCGGCTCGGTTCTTGGCTTTCTGCACGAAACTTTTGGTCAAGTGCAGCTTTTTGGCGACATCCCGAACGGAACAGTTGGGTTTGCGTTTAAAGGCAGCAACCACTCGCTTGTGATCCACAGTACGGAACACTTTTTCTACCACTCACCGTCTTACGATTGACAGTTAAACGTTCCCCGAAACGTTTTATGACACGAGACACTGTAGACCGGTGAATTTTCCACATCTTTCTGATGGCTCGGTGCGAAAGAAGTGGATTGTCGACGTGTGTGTGCAAAATGTTCTCGCGCACTTGCTGTTCCTTCGATTCCATTTTGGAAACTATGACACATTTCACAATGAGACTCACGCAGTGTAAACAATACACGCTGAGGTCATTTCACCCAAAATTTCGTTGAAATCAACCCAAACGGCGAAACGTTACAGCTTATTGAATGTGATGCAATTTTATAGTGGACACCCTTTAGACTCACCTACAGCCGTTTTCTTAGTGAACAACTGGTAAAAATACTCCTCAATTTTGTACTCAAGGTCAGCACCTAGCATTTTAGCAAGTTCCATTCGTGAAAATGATGTTCTATGTCATCCAAACTGTCCTCTAGTTTAAAACTTAAGATCTACAGTATTAACTACAGCTGTTTGGGCTGTACAAAGTTGAGCTAAGAATTCAGCCATATTCAGTGAATACTTTCGAACGTAAAAAAATTTCACTAGATAAACGGGGATGATCTAGGTCATCCAACCTATCCTTGAGCTTAGAACATATCTGCATAATAATCTGCAGTTGTAACAGTAAGTGTTTGGAGTGCTTTAAAGGACAATATGTATTTAACAATATTGATTGAAAGTGTGGAAGGCCAACATACATATTGCGACAATCTTGGGATATTCTAGGTCTTCTAAACTGTCCTCAAGTTCAAAACATAATATTTACAGTTGTAACAGTAGCTTTTTGAGCGAAACATGATGACCATATGTATTCAAACATATTCAATGATTTTTTTGGAACATCAACAGTCATTATTTTATAACTTTAAGATCCTTTAGGTAATACAAAACATCCTAATCGAGTCGAAGTTATTAGTACGAGACACTGAAGAGGTCTGCACATTGTAGACGAAATACGCGTATCTGTCGAAGATAAGCAAAGGTAGTTGGAATTAAATGGAAGATACTAATTTTTTCTTCTAATTTCTAGTTACTTGAAATCTAGTTTTTTTGGGTTATACAAATTACGTCACATTTTCATGAAAATATTCGAACTTAAAGACACAATAAGATAATCTTAGGATGGTCTAGGTCATCCGAGAAATATTGGGTTTAACAGCAGTCAAGCAAAGTCAGAATAAACTTAAATAATTTATTATTTTGAATCAACTGTATCATAAACTAATAATCTTTGTCTTTGAATTTTCCTGAAAAATGAAAATTTCAAAGTACGAGTTTTAATAGAACCTTGAAATCATAACGCTTTTAAAAACTGGTCAAAATGCATATCCCGATTTTGCCTAAGATCGAATTGAGTTCGCTTGAAAGTTGGGATACGAACAATCAAATCTAGATTGAGAATTACTAAGTGAATAACCGAAAATAAGTCCTTCATCTGATTTACAATTCGTTCCCACTTTTCTCGACTGGTATTCAAAAGGGTAGTCCACTTTTGAAAGAACTAACAAAATATTTTTGAGATTATAGATCAAAAATGACTTGATTTTTGTATGTTGTTTCTTCAATGAACATTTTATTTGCATACTATATTGGATAAACATTTGAAGTTTTTTACTCCTTTCAATTCGTCATGGGATTCACTGGGTTTAAATGTATAGAAATATGAAAAATTATTACGAAATAGCTGGAAAATTGTAAAAGTTTCTAAAGATTATGTAATATGTGACCACGTGCTTCGCATTCAAGCTTATTTAGAATGCTGTGACCGACCAGCGCTCTGCATTTGACAAGTTCAATTTAGGTAGATGCGAGACAGCGTTCGCCAGGGAATCTAGTTTTTTGGTGCATATTTCTCAACTTTCATACAGTATGATCAGATCAATTAATTTGGTTGACTATTGTACAATAGGTACAAGTGATTTTTTTTTTTTGACTTTTTAAAATCGGTGGTGCGGAAATTACGACTTTAGTGACCATTTTCCGAAAAATAGTGACATAAGTGACTTTCGGATGCAAATAGTGACTTTTTAGTGACTAGACTCAAAATGGTGACCAAGTCACTTAAAAGTGACCTATTACCAGCCCTGCCAGTCCCTTGTCATGTGAAAATACGCGTTCTTCTGGCTGTAGTCTTCCGAAGGTCCTCATTGAGATCGACTGGCCCTGCTTCATCAAGCCATCACGTAGGCTATTCTCTCGGGGCAACTTGCTGAAAACAGTCCTGCAAGGATAGGTTGCACTTATGGTGGGTTCTTAACACACCATATCACATCACAACATCGCTTATCGATAAATTCGAATTTAGCTGCCGTCGTACAAAATGCATGTGCGCACTTCCACTTGATTCGAAGCCTTTTTACTGAATGTAACAAGAATGTAAGCATGTTGTATCACGAAATAAAGTGGAGAGTTTCAGCTGTCAGATAAATGAAACGTTTCTGCGATCGGTGAAATAATTCAAAATCTACACTGAAAGAAGAGTGTCCGAAATTTAACGTGGACAGGCTTTATCTTAAACTATGCGTACAATTTCAAAATTGAAAGGGCCATCACCATTTAGTAACCTTACGGAAAGTATAGCATGCCAACACAAAAGACTCTTTTCAGAGCCAACAAACTGAAGATCAATGTCATCGATGCACAGAAAACATCAACTTTTTGCCTTTCAATCAAGCCTTGTTCCGTCCCGTTTTACAAGCGATTTTAGAAAATTGGTCAAATTTATTGTTTTTGTGAAACGCATTAATGTTAGCAATTTATCTCGAGGTTCTAGGAGACAATCACCCTCGAAATTGTGCCTTATTTAGGAGTTTGAGTGCATTCCAAATGACAACGAACTTGCTGCTCGAGTTACATTTTGCACATCCAAGAGAAGCGCAAACAACCAGCCGGAGAAATACCAGAGCAAGTAACTTCCACCATTGGCCATAGCACACCTCCCCTTTCATACAACCGCACCGCAATCAAGAGCAATAGAAAATCCTTCTCGGCAACACCATCGGAGCAATAACAAAAACCGCATTCCATTCTCCGATCGAATCAGCCGCGAGGCTTGATCTTGCTCCAACCCCCTCCGGCCCTGCAAAAAGCCCGACTGCAGGTAAGTTGCACCCTTCACACCAGACCACCCCCGCCCGTGTGGTTTTACCTTAACAAGCCAGGGGCACTCTCACCAGACTTGTTTGTTTTTGTTTTTAAGTCGCGCCAGGTCGCCGAGGACTAGCTAAAACCAGCTGTTCCACCGTTCAGCGCACACCGGCATCCGGTGGTGTTGGTGGTGACGGCGTTGCATTGATACACAGGCTGTGGATCGCGAGTTGTCGCTCGCGCACTAGTTATATGGCTAGCTAGGCGGCCTAAGGCGAACCACGTGGTCTACCGTGCAACAAGCGTGAATGCACTAATGATAGCGATGATGATGATGATGATCATGATCATGATTTGCAGCGACTTTAAATCGTTGCAGCTTTTGGTGTGCATGTGTTGGTTTTGTAGAGCCATGCATCTTCTTCTTGACTCATCGAAAATAGAAGGTCTCGCTGTGGGTTGACATTTTTCTGCAGCTACTAGGTAGGCTGTTGGAGTCTCCGGTTAGAGTAATAACGTGAGAACAAGATAAACTGCCTACCAATGGGAGATAAGTTACGATGATCGAATTGTGATAAACGACCGAACACCGGGGGATTGGAATTCAGGACGAACGACTTTGCCGAGATATCTTGAGCGCGGATTTCGGGGAGTTATTCAAGAAATACCAGAACGAAAACAAATTTAAAACTGCTTCGGAGATGTTTCATAACAGCTGCTCGTGTTTTAATCTTGGCACGTGCTTTTAGATTCTTCGCGGTTGTTCGGATTATGCCCGTCATCGTTATAATACAATGTGATGAGTATATTCGCTAATTTGATAAGCCAATACCGTGCAGTGTAAACAAAATCGGGTCATGGAAACAGAAGCCGACAGCCGTTGGACCACATTTGTAAACATCTGCGTGCAAAAGTCGAGGAAAAGGGGAACCAATTGGAGGGTTTGATGGACCCAAGGAGTTCTTTGAATCTTTTTTCCGTTAGTTTAGTTTACGAGTTTTTTCAGTATTTAAAAAATCAATGGTATGTAAAGAAGAACCGTGAATACTCATTTCAGAAGCTGAATTTTAGGGTATGAAAAGCCCGGAAATAACTTGAAATTACATCTGTATTTAATTCAAAAACATTCGTTTATTATATAGTCTGTTCCAATAATTATAAATACACTAATAATTAACCGTCAATTCAAAATGCGTGCAGTATTCAACCAACTTTGGAGGCGTCCTGTTGTTTACATCCAAATTAAACTGATGTTGTAATTTATTTTTTCAATTTTTTCGGACGGACGTTTGAAAATGTGTGGTCTTTCTTCCGAGCAAAGAATACAGATTGTGCACAAACCGTGCACCGTCAGTGGTCTTTCGATCAGAAAACTGGCTAAGGAAGACGGCGTGAGCAGTTCAAACCGCATTACGGAAGTATCACAACAGTGCTCTTTCGTAGATTCCCCGACGGGGTAGAAAACCCGGTCCCACTGACCTTACAATGGACAGAAACGTAAGGGACAACATTTCAAGCGTCATCCTTCACCATCAGTCCGAGATGTGGCGGCTAAGTACTTCGTTGACTAATGTTATGCGTGCTAAGCGAGAGAATTGCCATGCAGACTCGTCGGAAGCAGAAGCAGCCAAACAAGCTGAATTTGTTGAACCGAGAGCTTGAAAACTGTACGACATACTGCTTTGCTGGAAAAAGATGTTCCTGGATCAGTGAAAGCCATTTACATCGAAAAATTCGGCAAGAAGGTAAGGGTGTGGCAGGCCATATGTGGATGTGGAAAAATATCTCGTCCATTCATTACGAAAGACACAATGAATAGTCAAATCTACGTGAAGAAGTGTCTGCAAAAAAGACACTACTGCAATGGCCATCATCAATGATCGGCATTTTTCCAATTTGGAGTGATACTCCGTTTAAAGTGAATCACTTTGTTTGGGGGGGTCTGGGCTGGGTCAGACTTCGTTATAAAATGCCTTTGTCAAGAAATCTGCGCCTTTAATTAAACAGTGCAGCATAGCTACACAATAAATGTTCCGAACTTTCGCTATCTAGATTTAAAAAAAAACCACATCTGTCATCATGAAGTTTTCCGAAAAGTTTTAATTAGTACTTCCTAGGAAAATGTCCTGTGACTAATTCTATGTAAGTGAATAAATCCTTTTTAGAGAGATTAATTAACTTTTGTGTAATTAAAGCAAGTGGTTTTATGAAACGTTTCGATTGCCGAGTTGTGGACGTGTAACTGGATTGTACTTTTGAACTTTCCCATAATTTTAACTCATTTTTGAGAGCAAAGGTTGAAAGGTCGAAGAGGAGCTATAAATTGTTGAGATGACCAAATTCAGCTAGTATATCATCATTCTCATGTTCTTCAATTCCACGATGGCCAGGAACCCAATAAAGATCTACCTTGTTGTGACAGGACAATTGCTGTAGTAGTTGATAGAACTTATACACTAGTTTTGAGGTGTAAAGGGTGTCCCACATCCAATTTCATCACGAAAAAAACGCTGCAAAAAAATATCCATTTGGTATTTTTCCTTGAAAATTTGGGTAGAAGTAGTTAAGAGTGTTCTTTTTTGTTATGTTTTTATCGCCATCAGTTTTTCGCAAATCGAAAAAAATGGCGTCACCCGAAAAACAGTGTCACGAATTGAAAGCGTCGTGAAAGCGTTTTAGCGGAATCCCAATGCTTCGGTCAGGGATGTGGTCAAAAAGTTGAATCTGATCAGATTCAACTTTGCAAGTCTTTCGTTCGGAGAGCCAAGGACCGGGAGGAACTGCATACGGAGGAAGTAAGGGAGCAAAGTTTGCCAAGCAATGCATGTTTTGGCAAGCGATCTGCTCATGTGGCACACGGAGTGCGCCGTTCGTGACTAGTGGGACTGTAAACTGAAAGATCTACCTCAAGAAGTGTTTACAGAAGTGTCTGCTTCAAGGGCCAGCAAACAACACGATGGCCCTACGATCTTATGGTCGCATCTAGCTTCGTGCCACTATTCAAATGTTGTCCTGGAGTGGTACGAAGCCAAAGGGGTCACTTTCGTACCCAAGGACATGAACCCTCCCAATATACCCGAACTAAGGCCCATTCCAAAAAACTGTGCTATTATGAAGCAGGCACTATGGAAGCATCCCAAGGAGGTCAAATCTGAGGAAGACATGAAGAAAAAGGTTTCCATACAGCTGCAGCCAGATGTTAGAACCTAAGGGCCTGTTCATAAACTACGTGACTCATTTTTGAAAATCTCAAACGCCTCCTCCCCTCGTAGACTTTTCGTGATACATTATACCCCCCCCCTTCTGGACACCTTTTACTATGCAAAATACAAATGCTGATATTTTAATTTTTCTTTTCAAGCATAGAGATTTGTACTCCCGAGTGGCATATATTTCATCCTCGAATATTAAAGAAGCACCTATCCATTTTAAACTAACGTGTATTTCTCAAGAAACTTGTTCTGGACCAAACAGCGTATTCCTTGATTACAGTAATTCCTCAAATAGCGCGGTAGAACGCAATAATGCGAGACGTGTCGGTGTAAATAAAATATATAGTGTAACAAGTTTGATTAAACTGGTTCCAACTTGGTATAACTCGGAATCCTGACTATCTAGACGGCTTCCAGTATATCAATGCCTTTTCTTTGGCGACTAGTTAGTTAAAATTTTATAATTACGCGGCGCTAGTGCTAAAGTAAATTTCTTAAAAATGCTTTATCTTTAGATCCTGACAAAATGTATGGTTTCAGTCTTCGACAAAGTTGTTCAGCATATCAAGGCTTTTTGACTGATGAACAGAAATTCAGAATTGTCTCAACGCGTGGCGCTTGTGTGTAAATTAATCTCCCGATTATGCAATGTCTTGGGACCCTGGCCATACAGAATATTCCTGTTTTCGATACAATTGGTCGGTGGACCATGGTCTTTTCATTTGTGACTATAAGTTAAGAATATTCTTGCTACAGAGTTTCCTGAAAATAATGTACTTTTTTATCCTGTCCATATGAAAGTTTCCTGTCTTCGGCAAAGTAGTTCAGTAGTTCATTGCCTTTAGTTTGCTGGAAAGAAGTTCAGAAATTTCTCACTACGCGACGCCTTGACCTGTTGTAAAACTTTGTTCACTGAAACATCCCAGTATGCAGCTTTAGTATATTTTTTTCTCTGTCACTTTTCTTCTTCTGTGATGTTTATACTTTTTCTAGTAAAAGTCAAGTAAAAAGCGAGCGTTGCAATGACAGAGACATGAAAATAGTGTAAAATTTACAGCTTAAAGAAGTATGCTGATGCAGAATAAAATTTCTTTGTATATAATCAGGATCCGAAGATATAGCATATTCTGGTAATTCCGTCACATATTAGCGCCGCGTATCGAGAAATTTACCATCAACGATTATGACTATATCACCTGCAAATCCAATTACCGGAGTAATTCAGGTTTAACGTATTCATCAATTAGCTTTTCCATTAGAAAATGGAGGATGGGCATACTGGTCTAAATTATTTGAGAGGAGACTTATCTTTTTTATTAGCCTTTGGTATAAACACTCCTTGAACTTGTTGTCAAGTATTAGGGATGTATTTAAGCAAACAACTTGCTTCCAATAGTTGAACTAATATAGGAATATTATATTTTTACACTTCTGAATTAGCACTGGATGGAGGTCGTTCAAACCAGAAGCTTTGAATGGTTCAAATTAGTCTATTTCGAGCTCGACACTATATTTTCTAAGTTTATAGCCTCCATGTTGGGCATTCCTGATCCATGCAAAGATCCCTTGGATTCTCATTCACTGTTGAAATGGGATTCGGAGCTTATTTCACGCTTTGCAAAACGAGAGGCACCTGGAACGTGAATTGGCATCATCACTTCTGAGGTTTTCTAATTAGTCAAAGTAGAGGAATCATCTGTATGTTTAAGTGATCCCTAACCATTTGTGTGATCTTTTGATAGAATATTTTGAATTCTGGTGGTATAAAACCAACGGGATTCAGTTTATACAGAAAGAACTCAAACCACCAAATTGTCCCCAACACAGACCGATAGAGAGATTTTGAACTATTATTAAGAGGAAGCTGAAGATGAATGAACCAAACAAAACGTTGAAGCAAAGTTTCGTCACCAAAACTCGAGCTGGGAAATTGTACCAGCAGGTTTTGACGAATTACCAAGGATGCCTGCTCATCGACGGCTAAAAATTCTACATGGCGAGGGCACGAGGAGATGTTCCTGCGAAGTTTAAGTTTTAATAACGCGATAATAACGTAGATTTCATTGATAAAAACATAAATCCACCCAACTGCCCGCAATTCCGGCCCATCGAGCGATTTTGGGCAATAATGAAGCGGAAGCTTAAGCAAAGTGGAAAAACGGCTCGGGATGCGACTAAGATGACCAAAATGTGGAACAAATGTGCCAAGAAAGTTGACTCCGGGGGTGTGCAGCGTTTGATGGGAGGAATAAAGGAGAAAGTGCGAATTTTCATTAGAAACGAAGAGAACTGATTTGTATTGATATTTTTTGAAGTACAGTGAATTACCTTTGTTTTGATGTATTAAAAACTTATTTGTACGTCAATCCGTTACCGAGATACAGATGATTTTATTATTCCGGATTCTAAATGGATATAGCTTTAGTGTTGATATTTGCTTTCTTTATACCATTTTCACACTTTCGTACTATGTCGGAATCTACTATTAACTTTCACCTTTATGTGCAGAGATTTACCATAACAAATTTAGGTGCAAAAATAGATTGAAATCGTAGAAACCTCGGTCGCTGCGTAACCTCAATTATTCTAGAGTTGAAAACAAGTTCCGATTTTTCGATTAGAAATTTAGTTCAGTTAGCCTCAACCCCTCCAAGGGTTCCATTACATTTCATTCCAAAGGTCATAAACGCTCAATTCCATCGCTATGCCCGATTCGTCTGTATTGCCGCAAGGTATGGTTGACTACAATGTATTATGCACCATCGTAGGTCTGTTAGAGGTCTTATCAGTGCGCCCACCCAAACTGCACTACTCCACCTCAGATGGGGCAGAGAGGATATATCTCAGTTATTTATGGGAACCAATTTCTGCAGCTAGCCTGCTCGCGCTGCAAAGAAGTGCACCGCGGTAAAGAAAGTGCATTAATGATTGGCCACCGTCTGACCAAATACAACGCCGCGGGACGGCGATAGCGGTGGCTAACGGGTGGAGGGGGAATTGCTGACTATGGCTGATTAATCTCGATTCGCAATGGCTTGTTTGAAGGCATTGGCTCGTGGGTAGGTGGCAGAGTCGTGTGATTGGGCGGGAATAAATTCTCTTCGGCTGCCAGCAGATCCCAACATCAGCGAGCGTGGCGTAGTAAACAAGCCGTAGCAAATCTTGTAATGAAAAAGAGCGTCTCAACTCCGGAAAGGTAATTTATACGTGATAATTGCCGGTTGTGTGTGGTTGTAGTTCTTGAAAAACAGCTGTTCTGCGATCCACCGTCCACCCGGTTTCTCAAGCGAACCATCGATGAATTGCAGTGCGAACAGAAGTAATTAGTACAATTAGTGCTTTTGTGTTTGTATGTTTGTGATTGTACATAGAAAAACGAAATAATAGCTTGCGGAAGTTTCCGGCCGGGAATATGGCTCTGGAATGTTCAACAATCTGGTACTGCCACAATCGACCGCGGCGCAACCACCTCAAGTGAAATCGAGTGCTCTCCAAGAAGAACAAAACGAGAAACGCGCGCAAAAGGCAATGAGGAGAGAGTACAGCTTCCCGGCCTTAAATGGTAGTCGCTTTTGGGGCTTCTCGAATTTCTGCGCGGAATTTTCGCGCCGACTGCGTAG
This sequence comes from Aedes japonicus, assembly GCA_034211315.2. Taxonomy (NCBI): domain Eukaryota; kingdom Metazoa; phylum Arthropoda; class Insecta; order Diptera; family Culicidae; genus Aedes; species Aedes japonicus. The sequence goes on along the minus strand of JASCZW010008340.1, from coordinate 6,631 downwards.
TTTTTGCGCCTTCGCCAATCCTGGTACCCGGTGGGTTTCTCACGATTGCACACCAAGTGGCTGCAGCCATTTTGAGGGAATTTTTTTTCTTTCGCCCGTTGATGACTTCTCTTTCTGCAAATTCATCTGTACCGGCCGGCCAGCACCGAATGTAGAAGAGAAAATTTACCAGAAGTGGAGTGGCCATTTGGTTGAACAGTTATAGACATTTTTTGGCAAGAGTAAGATTTAGATTAAGGCAATGTTTTAGCTACAAATTTTGGAAATTAGAACTCGTTCAAATCTTACATTAGGTACTTAAATTCCTGTCCCCATTGAATCGCACTCGGAATGACGTGGATGGCTTCGAGAAACAATCTCAGGTTGTGGGAACGAAGTTCTCTGAACTCAACGCAACTGGAATGTAAATTATAAATAAATCATGATCACGTGGGCTTCACGCTGTTGTTGTTGATTTATCCATCACATTGTCGGGACTGCGGTCGAAAACACTCGAGACCAGAGGTCAGAATGTTGGCGTCCTTAGTACCGTTTCGCCGTAAGCCAAGCCCACTGTGACGACGTGGATCAACGACTATATCCATCAATGAATCAAGACATGCGAAGAATGGGTCCAAAAATATGCACGAGTGCCTCCCACCGAAAGCTCTGACTTTACACAAATTTGATGTGACCGACATGGCGTTCGGGTTTCTCCTTTTATGATCTCCTCACAACTCACCCCACCACACTGCGGTGGCATTGGCCGTGTTACTCTGTGATGAGCTGTAGCTGCGGTATTTCTGGACCCCAGCGCTGGAGTGCAATGTGAGGTGGTGGTTGCATGATTGATTCCGTTTCTCTTCTATTTTTAGCCCGCACATTTTTGTTTTCGGGTTTGTTTTGGTTGAGAAAGAATTTGGGACGCCACAGCGAAGAGAGGCTTACCGCCGTTTCATGTAGTTTGTAGTTTCAGCTTTATATACGCTGTATACAAAGAGATACATCAGCAGGGTAACGAATGTTCAAAACAAAACAACCGCACGATAAAATTGAAGCTTTGAGTAGTGGGCCTTTTTTTGGGTCCGTGGTCCATTGACCTATCGAGTGGAGTGTGTGTGTTTTCGTCCAAAACAAGACTTGATCGATGGTGGCTTTAGGAACCGGCTGGGGATATTTACTTTTGAAACATTTTTCAACTGAACGATATTATTCGGGAAAACGTGTCCAGAATTCAGTGTTTAAGGTGTAATTTTGGAAAAATTGGAACGCATTTTTTGCAAACCATACATATATTGAACATGAATGATATAAACTGGACCTAAAAAATCTTAACTAACAACCAGTCATATCGCATTTTATGTATTTATTTCTTAACCTGCTTGACTGAACACATTACACAAAGTTTAACCATTTATGAAGATACTGTATGTTATCTGAATAACTTTTTCGAACTTCACAGTTGCTGCTCTACTTTTATGGGAGGCAGGTAGGCAGTTTTGATTTTTAATAAATTTTACAATATTGATTAAAACCTGAAACATGGGTGGATTGCAAAGTAAAGCTTTCATGTTGAATTTAAAAAAAAAACAGGGGAAACACAATTAAACAACATGAGAATGACGTAATCAATAACGAATTGCTGCAATTGATGCTAGTAGTTACATGCCACATACTGGATGAGATTGTAAAACGTCTGTAATGCTCAAAATTAGACATGTTTCTCAACAACCACTTGAGCGACTTCAACGTGACAAATGCCATATGAAAAGTTATATGGTACACACATAGAATTATATGTCGAGTCTCGGCTTTCTGAAACCGAGATCTGCACAGCCGACCTCTCGGTTTCGGTCTCGGCTTTTTTATGTTAACCGATAGTCTCGGTTTGGGTCAAACTGAAATCTCATATAGTTAGCTGGGAATATCGGCATGAGCAAACTGATGTATCGAAACAAACAGAAATGAGGTTAACCGGTTAAATTGTGTGTAAATATTCGAAGTTTTGAATTAGATTTTCATCGAAATATTTTACAGTTGATGCCCATATTCAATATCCTGCATAAAAGGTGTTTGTGTCAAATCCGGCTGTTACAAGAAGGCGTGGAGCACAGCGAGCTAAATAGGCGGACCAAGTAAACCAAGACTTGGAGAGCGTGGGGCGCAACCGAGGATGAAGAGTAACAGAATTGCGTAGAATTGTTGACGAGGTCAATGTTATTGATGTAGTGCCAATAAATGAATGTTTTATTCACCGTTCCACAAACAACAAACGACTGACTCCGCTTGCAAATGAAAACAATATGGCGCATGGCGGTTGACAGATAAAAAGCCGAACCTCAGCTTACAACACTGCTAAGTCGATATTTCGGCATGATAGGCAGCTGACGTCCGTTGAAGTTTGGTTAACGTTTGTGCTCGGCTCCTAATGTTGCTAAGAATCGGTTTAATAATGAAGTTACCCGATATGTCAGATTCAAGTTATGCTGAGACTCAGGATCTTTCGATGTTTTGCCGAGTTATCAGTTAAATTTGAATTTTATTACCGAGCCCATGCATAATTTTTAAGTGTGTACCTTGGAGCCGTATTGAACGGTTTTGAAATGGGACAATTCGATCCGGATACATCTCTGGTACTCGCTGAATTTGTAACAATAGTCTATTGCAACTTAACTGTTATGCACAGTTAAATCACGTCAAATCATGGGAAGTCTACAAGATAAATAATCGTAGTAAAGCCTGTCCACGTTAAATTTCGGACACTTTTCTTTCAGTGTAGATTTTGAATGATTTCACGAATCGCTTAAACGTTTCATTAATATAACAGCTAAAACTCTCCACTTTATTTCGTGGTACAACATGTTTACATTCTTGTTACATTCAGTAAAATGGCGTCCAATCAAGTGGAAGTGCGAATCAGAATTTATTAGTATGCCAAGAAACTAAAACTACCGAAAAATATCGTGTTTTGCAAATCATTTGGCCAACGCTTGACTGTGGATTGGAAGGTTAAAAGTGGAACAAATCGAAAAGTATGCTTCATACCCTTGTGGCCCGAGGTAGACAACCCTTCCGAGAGTCAAGAGATGTTTTGGGAATGCGTGATCTTCCCTACATGCAAGCGATTTACGAATTCCTTTGTTTGTCTGATCTAAGAGTGTAACGTCATCACCCCCCTTCCTTCCACTCTAGTAAATTCCCTGCCATTGTGTCCCAGTTATACTATCCTTTTGTTTCCCTGCTACTTGTACCTGCCCAGCATGCTGTGGTCACCCACCCGCGGCTTAGTTCCTGAAAGGGACTACAGGGATAGAGGATTTGGTAGATGTTTCAACCAAAAATAGCAAATAACGGCTTAAATAAGTAACCTACTTAGCCCTTTCCAAACGATAATGTGACCCATTAACCTCGAGCTAGCCACGAGTAATTGGCATCCCTCTTTTACTTGCGATACAAAGTAAAATTTTGTGTACAACAATATTGAAAACCGGATCCGTAAAGTGTTATACACGCCTGAGCCTAACAAATAAACAAACTGATTAAAAAAAAAAGTATGCTCCGGACAAATGTGCGAAATGTGGGGAAGTCAAAATCATACGAACAAAAAGTGAAGCAGAGGCAAGTACTGAAGGCGTACAAAGTGAAATAGGTGATGACAAGCCAAATGTCACTGTACTAATAACTCGACTCGACTCGACTCAACCAGTCGAGTTATTAGTACGAGACACTGAAGAAGTCTACACATTGTAGACGAAGTACGCGTATCTGTCAAGATAAGCAAAGGTAGTTGGAATTAAATGGAAAAAAACTAATTTTTCTTCTCATTTCTAGTTACAGGGATTCCACTAAACAGCTCAAGCCCTCTAGGATTCATTTCCTTGTATCACAACGGACGACAAATCATACGTACTCGAAGACTTTAAACAGCTTCCGGGTCTGGCTTTTTATACCGCAATGCAAAAGAATGCCGCTGCCAAGCACATGTAGTTGTGGTCGAAAATCTAAAAAAATCGTCTCTACCGGCACCATCAATAAGGATGTGTACGAAAAAGAATTTCTGCAAAGGCGGTTGCTACCTTGTTTTTTAGCCACGACTCTCCAGCTTTGTTATGGCCCCTTGTAATTATGCGAAATCCGTCCTGGAATGGTATAATGTACATGCGGTCAAATGCGTGCCAAAAACAGCTAATCCACCAAAATAGCCAGAACTTCGCCCAATAGAGAAGTACTGGGCTCTAGTAAAGCGGACACTCTTCGAAACTAAGACGCAAGCTAATGGTATTGATGATGGAAAAGAGAAAATGGAGAATCATCACGGCAGGCGTATCTGAGGATACCGTACGGAACCTGATGGCGGGTGTACCACAGAAAGTTCGAGAACTTAACAGAAAGAAGGATTTACATCTTAATGCACTTTTTCTAATGTAGATATAACTCTGCTATTGTGAAATAAAAAATCGGTTTTAGAAAGATTAGTATTTTTCACTCAATCCCAACTACCTTTATTTCGTCTACAATGTGCAGACTTCTTCAGTGCCGTGTTCTAATACTCGACTGTACACGATACTAAAGATGACAGCACATTGTAGACGAAATACGCGTATCTGTCAAGATAAACAATAAAGGTAGTAGGAATTAAATGGAAAATACTAATCTTTCTTCTCATTTCTAGTTACAGTTTTTGGATGCTATGAAAATTTGGGCAACTTGGTGGGTGAAGAGTTTCTTCAATAACATCAATATCATTTTGCTTACACCATTTCATGACGTCCCGGCTGTAATGGCAGCTGGCTAAATCACATGGCTTTGCAGGGCACGGCAGCATCGAGGTGATTCAGCGGATTAAAAAAAATGATTTGATAAGATACTTAAAGCAGAAAGTACCAAAGAAATCTTCGAAGCAGAAGTGTCGTACCAAAATGACGGCCCGAAAGCTGTACAACTACTAAAGGTGCGGATCTTGAGAAAACATTGCGGGAAACGATGGTGAAACACGTCAAAGCACGTGAAGAAAGTTGAATGAAACAGGCGTTATGACGTCACTACCTCTGAACCAAAGCTAAATCAATTCATTCTCAGAGGTACCAGGAATCAGGATCAGGCTAGTCAGTGAATTTGGTCGTCCATATTTTGTGGTAAAATCGTAATTGATCCTTACTATAGGTTCCCTCAATAATGTTCCGGGAGTGGCCAATGTATCCAATGGCCTTCTGAAGCTTATCAATATCCTATTTATGATAAATCATGAAGATAGAGCTGCCGTACGGCATTTTTTGGAGTAAAATCGTAAATGGCCTCTACTACGGTGGTTCAGAGAGAGGTCAATATGGTCAAGGACACACTTTAAGTTCATGATAAGGTTCGTGAAACCTGGCTTGCGACACATCAAACTTCATGATTTTGCAAAACTTTATCTTCGGAGGACATTCTGAGGGTGTCTGACCATACCTACAGGAAAGAGATAATATTCAAATCTTTTCCAAACCCTGGCTTGTGACACATCAAAATTCAAGATTTTGTAGAACTTTGTCTTCGGAAGACATTCTGAGGGTGTCTGATCATACTGGCCACTTAGGAAGGCCCTGCGGAATCCGAGTTCCTCCAGGAAAGAGGCTATATTCAAATCATTCCAAATCCTGGCTCAAACTTCAGGATTTAGCAAAACTAGGTCTTCGGAGGACATTCTGAGGGTGTCTGACCGTACTGGCCTCTTAAGAAGCTCTAGCGGGATCCGAGTTCCTCCGGGAAGGAGGCGATATTCAAATCCTTACTAAAACCTGGCTTGCGACACAACAAACTTCATGATTTTGCAAAACTTTGCCCTCGGAAGACATTCTGGGGGTGTCTGACCATACTGGCCACTTAGGATGCCCTGCGGAATCCGACTTCCTCTGGGAAAGAGGCCATATTCAAATCTTTTCCAAAACCTGGCTTGCGACATATCAAACTTCATGATTTTGCAAAACTTTGTCTTCGGAGGACATTTTGAGGATTCCTGACTATATTGGCTACTTAAGAAGCTCTTGCGAGATCCGACTTCCGACCAGGAAAGATCTCATATTCAAAGCGTTACCTCTTTCCCGGAGGAACTCGGATACCACAAGGCCTCTCTAAGTGGCCAGTATGGTCAAACACCCTCAGAATGTCCTCCCAAGACCAAGTTTTGCAAAATCATGAAGTTTGATGTGCTGCAAGCCAGGTTTTGGCAACGATTTGAATATGGCCACTGTTCCGGAGGAACTAGGATCCTGCAGGGCCTCTTTTAGTGGCCAGTATGGTCAGAAATCCACAAAATATTTTCTGATGACCTAGTTTTACTAAATCATGAAGTTTGATATGCCACATCCCATGTTTCGCATCTAAAACTATTTTGTCCACCATCCCTGGACAGGTTCTTACCCCAGTACTCCCACCTTGGAATCCGAAACTACGGAAATTTTCGGAATAACCAGTGCAGATCTATAAATTAGGATAATTTTGTGAACTATTGCAAAAAACCGCATCAAAATCCGATGGCTAACGATGGAGTATCATTAATTTTAAATTTTAAATTTTCTGTCTCAGAGAGGTTGGAGACGTACGTGTTAACCACATCCAGGACCCTGTATCAGAACCTGTTTCACGGAAATAACCATACCTCGGTCAATTTAAG
>JASCZW010008339.1:0-51990 GCA_034211315.2 Aedes japonicus | reverse complement strand
ATGACCAAAATGTGCATTGATCCATTTCAAGGCAAGAAGTAAGCTATTCAACAAAAATCATGAAACTATAAATCAGAAGAAAAGTTAGTATTTTCCATTTATTTCCATCTACCTTTGCTTATCTTGACAGATACGCGTATTCGGTCTTCAGTGTGCAGACTTCTTCAGTGTCTCGTAGTAATAACTCAACTTGGTACATAAAGTACGAGACCCTGAAGAAGTCTGCACATTGTAGACGAAATACGCGTATCTGTCAAGATAAGCAAAGGTAGTTGGAATTAAATGGAAAATACTTATTTTTTTTCTAATTTCTAGTTACAGGTAATCCACAAAACAGTTAAAACCCTCTAGGATTCAAAAATCATGAAGTTTGAGCCGTCGAAAGGCATGTTTTGGCGAAAATTTGTATTTGTCCCCTCCTTAACCCCGGAGCATCTGGATTGTCCCAGAATGGCCGATGTAGTCATTGTGCCATTTCTAGGCTAGAAGTAGACTATGAATAAAAAATCATTGAAAGGCATGTTTCAGCGAAAATCTGTACTTGCCCCCTCAAAAATGGTTCCCCATGGGGCATCCGGATTGTCCCGAAATATGTTTATTGGTCGATTTCCATGCTAGAAGTAGACTATTCATGAAAATCCTGAACTTTGAGCCGTCTAAAAGCATGTTCCGGTGGAAATTTGTATCTGTCACCGCCTCACAGATCGTGGCAAAACATGTTCTCCTTCGGCACAGATTTCTTGTGGCCAATCGGGTCGAAAAGGGCACTACTCATAAGAAACTAAACATTGGGACTTAACAAGTATTTTGACTACAATGACTTTGAAATTCGGTTATATATAGTTTCCACCAGTGCTGTAAATAAAATGTAATTTCGTGCAATTGGATAAATTTACCGATAACTTTGTTCGACAGTTGAATTCATGAACATAGTGTATGATAAAATTGAAGCTCTTAACAAATTCTACAACTTTGTCTAACAGTGCATTGCCCTAAGTGGTATATAGAAAGTGTAATATTTACTGTTATATTCAAATGATATTCATTGATGAATATCATTTGAATATTCAAATATTTCACTCTCACGTCTAAGATTTAACAGTTAGAACAATACATAGTGCATCAAATTTATGAAACTAAGCAAGCACTACAATTTCTCCATACGTGCTATTGTGAAAATCAGCTGTTGGAACGAGTTGTTACCAAATTTAGAGCACTGGGCCGAAATGACTATTACCAGCACTGGTTTCCACAATGTGAGTTTGAAATCCGGGTCCCAGCACACCTTGTTTGTAACTTTTTTTTAACAACCTTTCAGACATGTACAAAAAAAATGAGTTTGATGCAGAAACGTTACTTCCTATGATTTAGGAAATGTCAAGAAGTTCAAACGTCTAGATGCTTATTTTAGAAAGTCATAGCAATTTTAAAATTCATTCCGGGTCATATTGACCCCGACACCTAAAGAAGGTTATAGTGAAAATGGAGAAAATTATTGGAATCATTACCGGAAAATTAGTTTTTCAAGCAGTATCAAAGTAAGGTTTGTAATAATAAGAGCATAATCCGCTAATGGGATGGTAACCGCATTTGTAATGATATTTGTAATTTGTAATGATATTTACTGTAATTTCATAGCTTTCTATCATATATTAAATAACGTTCTCGAAGGTGATAGAACTCAGTAGAAAATTTGAAAACGTGTCATTTATTAAAAAAAATGGAATTGTTTTTTCGATAATGTAGCAGAGTAATCTAAAAATATCATTCCTTGAGCAGATAATAGGATTGACCTGCTAAACTAACGTTTAATTAATAAATTTAGGCCGTATCTCGTAAGAAAATATGGATTCGTATTGCTGTGGCCTCTGACGTTTATGATGATGATCAGAAAATAATGTTCAATCGATAGGATGGGGAGGATGGAGCTGAATCGATATTTGAAGCTTTTCTTAAGCACCTTTATATCTGTAATCTAAGAAAAACAATTACTCGGGATATAAGCAAACACAAAAAGTTAAAATGAATGCATTGTTTCAATTTGGGCAGCCTAATAAATTTGATTCCATCCAGCTGCTATGCGTCTGGAGTTTTGTCGCGAAACTGAAAATACTTAACACACTTCTTCAACAAACATAAGCTTTGTTAAAACTAAAATAGCAAAATTTATCGCCCACGTATGAACGCATTGCCCAGTTATGTACACAGATGCGGTGCCAGAACTCTATGGTATCGATTCTGGTATATATTGAAATAGGATCGCTTCGATCGATCAGTTAACAGTAGAACAATGATTCCACGAATTGTGTACCTGCTTGGAGTCATCTGTTCGGTAAATTTCGCCACCGGACTCACTTTGGACTTTTCATCCTTAGATACAGAAACGGTAGTCGCAGACTTTTTGAACAGTATTTCCACTTCCGTTGCCGATACCGTTGGAACTGTTATTGAAGATGTTTTCTACAATCGAACCATCGATCTGGAAGTAACGTTTTGGTGCGGCAAACGAGGCTATTCAAAGCTCCAGCAAACTTTTGTCAACGATAGTAACATTAGCAGTAAGCTGGATCTGGCGAAACCGATTGCCATAATCACCCATGGGTGGCTAAGCAAGGCAAACGCATCTTGGGTCCAGGAGATGGCCGGGAACTACTCGCTGTACGTGGACAGTAATGTTTGTGCCGTCGACTGGTCGACGTTGGCGAGATACGGTTATGGAATTGCGGCCAAACGGAATGTACCACTTACTGGAAACTATCTGGCAGTGTTTATGAAATATTTGCAAGCAAATGGAATTCCTTCCTCGAAAATGACTCTCATCGGTCACAGCCTGGGTGCACACGTGTCATCTTTGGCATGTAAGAAATTCAACGGACAGGTTAAGGAATTGTATGGATTGGATGCTGCTGGGCCACTGTTTACCATGCCGGTTGATGTGGGTACTCAGAATCGGATTGCATCTACGGACGCGGCATACGTGCAAGTTGTTTACACCACACGAGATCTGCTGGGAGTTGGGTTCTCGGTAGGACAGCAAAACTTTTTCCCTAATGGAGGCTACTACCCGCAGCCATCCTGTCTTGCGCCGCTGATGACCTATTCCGATGCAATACGTAAGTTGAAATTAACAGTGCAATGGATTAGGCAATGAATGAAATTATCTTTCAGTACCGCTGCCCTGCAGTCATTCGCATGCTCATCAGTTGTTTACACTTTCACTGAATCCAACCCTGGCGTACAAAGGGAAAAAGTGTTCGTCATATGTTGCTTTCAAGTTGGGCCTGTGCTTATTCAACCCAGCAGATGTGCTCGGAATCTACGCAACAAAGTAGGCATATTATCGTGCTTGGTGAAAAAACCTACAACTAATTCACTGTTTCTTTGTTTCAACAGAACAAAAGGAGATTTCTACTTTGACCAGAAAATTCTTTATCCATTTGTGTGAATGGAGTTATTCGGCCTTCGTATGCGCCATTTGCTTGAAAAAGTAGTGATCAAAGTGGTACCGTATTCGAAAATATGGTTACAATATAATATGAATGAAGCATCAAATTTCACTGTTGATAAATGTTTGCTACTACTTTTTTTATTATTTGACAACATCCCATGTCTTCCACTATTCTCAATAAGGCTCGGAATAGAATTTAACACCTTCAACAACCCGCAGAAAACAAAGCACCTACAACAAAACAAACTTCCGCTTTCAAAAATAAAACTTTCGGTGACATCCAAATCCCAGCCAAGGGACGTGGATGCGAGTCTGACGCAGTAAAAACTTCAATCTTTCCCAAACCACCGCAGCTGTCCGCCTGTCAGCTCAGATTGCTAAAAAAAAGTTAGGTTTTTCGCTAATTTTTCCAACACTCTGCCACTAAAATGGCCTTCCTACAGCAAAAACAATGGCACTAGTCAACACCACTGCGCTTCCATCCGGTAGCTGGTATGTTAGGTCGGGTGCATGAATCTTGACGAATAATTCAAAAGGTTATATATATTTTCTAAACTAAACTGTGTATCATGTGAATTCTGAAGATGATAAAGAGGTCATTTCCGAATAATAACTTTGCATGTAAATTCCACCTAACACCCATTGGCCAGCAGTGATTAAATGAATGAAATATATTTGTAGCAATCTTTGATGTGAACATTGAAAGCAGCTTTAGTCCGGGAGTAAGACGCAGACGCAGACCCAACAACCAAATTTAGCATTTCTGGAGGAAACTTTCGCATCTAATGTGCCCCCATCAAGAACATTAACGATATCATTCGAATAAGAGTACTGTATCACAGTTGAAGACTCTAGAATGCAAGCGGCATTCATTGGTGCGAGTGGTTTCGTTCGGTTATTTACTTTTATTTCAATTTCATTTATTTGTACAGGCTCAATCGAATTAACTTAACAGAGCCCTGTTTTCAAATGTATATACATCATTTCTCTTAAAACTAAAGTTAGGGGGATAGAACCGATTTCTCGCGGCAGTCTCGAACTGAATAAGAATAGCAATTTAATGGATAGGAAGATGGGTGCATATTTGAAGTATGATGTTATAAGTATTACATAACATAATTATTTTAAATTTTGAATTGTCTAAAAACCTATAACTATACAAGTCATTTTTTTATCAATTGTAAATTTTTGAAAAAGAAAAAAGAAACACAAACATAAAAACTAATACTGAACAACGGGTTAAACAAATTTCATTAAAGGTGATTTGTCGATCGTTAATATCGCCATATATAGCACCCATATTTGCAAGAGAGTCCGCTCTCTCATTGCCCAGAAATTAACAATGGGACCCATATAAAGGTGATGCAGAAGTAACGCGTAGATAAAGCACTTAAAAGCTCCTGTATTTTCCTGAGCACATACGAGGAGTGCTTTACGGAGGAGAATAAGTGCGTACGACCTCAATAAGCCATAAAGTGTATACCCTGCTAAATCAGCGACATATACGGAACAAGGATCTTGAAGTTTATGATTGGCGCTATACATTTCATTAAATATACTATAAAAGGAGCTTTAATAGGTGCTTTGCAGTAGTCTGCTAGGTGTGGTATGCGTCGAGGAACTCCGGTTATTGTTACCTTCGATCAAAAAATATAAAATTCCGTTTCGGATAACGTGTTTATTGCTGTTCTGTTTTATTTTCTGTCAATAAAATGAAAAACCTGGAGATTTTGTCGAATGTATGTCACTTTTCTAGCTTTCTTCTCAAAGTGAATGTAATGCTGTCATCCTAAATTTTCAGTAAACGAGGAAAGTAGCCAATTTCTAGATAGCATTGGACAGAGATCTTGGTCAAATTGAAACTACATAGCCGTTCCATATTCAACAATGACGAATAGAAATATGGAAAAATAAAGCGTTAACTTATTTTTTCTTACAGATGTTCCACTGTAGTCATACCTTAGAGATGTTCCACTGTAGTAATACCTTAATACAGAAACTTAACAACTTATAGGAACAAATAACTTGATAACTGGTCTTGGGATTTGCGAACGGTGCATAATAATACAAAGACAAACCAAAATAGTACCGTTCAGGTATTCCTAGGAATCTCAAATAAGGAGGTTCATTATTATGTACGCAGTAAGGGGAGGGTTTGGAAAAACGTACGATCCATACAAAAAAATTTGGTTGTCCATACAAAACGTGACAAGGGGGAGGTTAAAAAAGTCAATTTTGCGTATATAATAACGTTCCTAACATGTTATTCGATAGATATTTAATTTTGCTTGCAATTCATAGGTATTTTACCTCTTATGCTGAGCTCTTAAATGTTCAGGAGAGCTGTCATGATCAAAATAAGATATTCATATGTTATTTTCTCTTGCTCGGGTATTGGACTCCGTTGAGTTGTTTTTGCGACAGTTGTGCTTACAAAAACCTGGTGCTGGATAAACTCCAATCACAACTTTTAACGTAGAACTATGCTTCTCTTTTCTATACCGGTATTGTTTTAAAAATTTAGAAAATTGAGAGAGTTATGCTGTGTGATTTTTTTTTTGAGAGCTGAAAACACTCGTTTGATTGACCAGAATGGCTTCATTTATACACCATTCGATCTGAAAAACTAACAAAGTTTTTGCATTAAAATTTGAAAATTTGTGTGCTTTGATTATTTAGTTTAATTATGTGCATTTAAAAAACGGAATTTGCTCCCATACATACACGAATATAAACAGGGTCAAAATTGGGTTTTCCCTTTCAAGGACCTCAAAAACGGATAGCTAATGGTACGAATTGTCATTTCATATTTAATATTGCGATAGCGGTGGTGTTTGATTGTATAACCTAGCCTTAACTAAGGTCGCCACTCTCCCTTCGGTTTTGGCCAGGGAGGCAAAGCAAGACAGGAGAACTGTGGCAGTTTCTCGTCGCCCACATTCACCGTCTCCACTGAAAGGGCAGCTACGACGTGCGTGTTGGTGACAATGTTTTCTTTTTAATCGATTATTTTTTCGTCAGCCTATTCCGTCACATGGTGACAACCAACTAGCTTCTCCGCCACATCAGGTATACCTCAAGGAAGCCACCTGGGACCGTTGATTTTCATACTCTACTTCAATGACGTGCATCTGGTTATCGAAGGTCCTCGCTTATCGTATGCAGATGTCCTCAAAATCTTTTTACGAATCTGCTCGATTGATGACTGCCACATTCTTCAACGTCAGCTGAATGCGTTCGCCAGTTGGTGCAATATGAACCGAATGATAGTAAACCCTTCCAAGTGCTCCGCTATCACGTTTTCACGAAAAAAAACAACCGATTATGTTCAACTACGACCTGCTTGGTTCGTCAATCGAACGCGTCAATCAGATAAAAGACATGGGTGTGATCTTAGATTCGCAGCTTTCATTCAGGCAACACATCACATATATTGTTGACAAAACGTGTAGAACCTTAGTGTTCATATTCAGGATAGCTAAGAACTTCAGGATAGCTAAGACATCTACTGTCTGAAATCACTTTATTGTTCCCTGGTTCGATCGATACTCGAGTATTGTTCTGCGGTTTGGAACCCAAACTACAACAACGGTGCTGAGAGAATCGAATCAGTTTAACGTCGCTTTCTCCGTTTTGCGCTTCGTAGACTACCTTGGAATGATCCATTTCGGCTACCCTGCTACGAACACCGTTGTCAACTGATCAACCTAGAGCTGCTCCGGACTAGAAGAGACACAAGCAGAGCCTTGATCGTCGCCGATATCCTGCAGGGTAAGACAGATTGCGAAGCTCTCCTGAGGCAAATCAACCTTTTTGTTCAACCTCGACCGCTTCGTAACAATATCATGTTAATGCTGCCTCTACATCGAACAAATTATGGAGTACACGGTGCGATTTCCGGACTACGAAGAGTATTCAACAAAGTGGCATCTGTCTTCGATTTTCATATCCCACGAGATGCGCTTCGTCGAAGGTTTTCATCAATTTTTGCCGGCAGGAATAACGGACTATGAGATCAAGACTTATAATTTATTATTAAATGTTTTTATGTTATGACCATGCTTAAATGTGTAACTGTAAATGTATTTTTAAATGATTAACATCATTGGGGCTACACCCAGCCTGTTGATGAATAATAACAATAAACTAGTTCGATACTCGTTAGTTCTAAAGGATATAAGGCCTACCAGTATCTCAGGAAAAGAAAAAGTTAGTGGGCATTTTTTTTGCAGGCTTCATCTTAGAAGATGAGGCAATAGTAAGTAAACCGTTCTGAGAATTCTCACCAGGTTTTTGAAACAAGATGGCTTTAGCGCCATTCCTGAAATCAAGAGGCCACCTGTCGTTTGGTATTTCCCCGACCTTTCTGAAACAGTCCACGAAATAGAAAAACGCCAATAAATCCTGCTTGAGTTTACCCTCTGTACCTAAGTAAAAAAATCCTAAATTAAACTCGCTCAATCTGAATGAGCTAACCGGAACGGAAGAAGAGAAGCCTGATATTGAAACAAACAACGTAACTGAAAACGAAAACGGATTTTAGGAAGAGTTAATTCGATCGGAACGGCCCATAACGAAAATTTCAACTCAGCACCTCAAATTAAAGATTGGACTCGGAAAAAATGCGGCACTTTGTTTTGGATGTAACTTTTTATCGCGTTGGTAAATTAATGAAATTTTGGGTAATACTAGTTAAGAGTGTTATCTTTATGTGTGCAAAATTTTATCGCGATTTGTCAAGTAGTTTTCAAGATGCATTCGAAACAAGAAGAGCTACGCCAGCAAATCTTGAGCTCGGTGATCGATAATCCTGGTCAGTCGCACAGATGGATCGGCAAAAGGCTTGGAATTCACCATTCCACCGTGTCCCGCGTTGTGAAGATGTTCCAGGAGATGAAGACCATCGAGCGGCGCGCTGGAAGCGGCCGAAAACCGAAAACGGAATACCCTGAGAAGGCGCGGAAGATAAGGCAGTACTTTAAGAATAACCCGAACCTTCCCACCTGAGACGTGGCCAAAAAGGTCAATTCGTCGAAGTGGTTCGTCCAGCAGACCATGAAGCGGGCTGAGCTACGTGTTTTTAAGGTCAAGAAGGCGCCAAACCGGACTGACAAGCAAAACACGGTGACCAAATTGCGTGCGCGGAAGCTGTACCGTGAGTGGCTGGTCAAGCCAGGCTGTTTCGTCATGGACGACGAGTCATATATCAAAGCGGACACCAAACAAATCCCCGGCCTCGAGTTTTTTGTCGGTACGTCCCGCATGGAGGTTCCGGAAAAGATTCGGAAGAGAAAGAAGGACGAATTCGCGAAGAAGTACCTGTTGTGGCAAGCGATCTGCGGACGGTACAGCAAGCCGTTCGTTACAACCGGCATCATAAACGGGCTGATTTATCGAGAGGAATGCTTGCAGAAGCGTTTGCTGCCCTTCCTCCGCTCTCACCGTGGTTCCACACTGTTCTGGCCGGATTACGCTAAGCCTGTAATGGATTGGTACGAAGCGAAGGGCGTTAATGTGGCCCGAAGGAGGCGAACCCGCCAAATACACCAGAACTTCATCCGATCGAAATGTTTTGGGCGATAATGAAGAAGAAGTAGAAGAAAAGCGGAAAAACATTCAAAACCGATAAAGCTTTGAAGAAAAACTGGGAGAAATTGTGTAAGGAAGATGGACAAAGCCTCGCCCAAGATCTCATGAGCAGTGTTAAGAGAAATGTATGAGCATTCAGCTAAGGAGAGGAGATTCAATAAATAAGTTATGCCCAAACATAGCTGATATATAGTTATTGAATCCCTGAAAATTTGAGAAGTATCCGATTTCAAATGAATTTTTGGTGATCATTTTTGTGAGCAGGTTTTTGGTAAGTTCCCGATGACTGGCTGACTTAATGTCGTCGGGGTACTGGCGGCGTAGATAGCGATGTAGACGGCAACGAATCCCGATGACAATGGCGGCGTTGAAACTTGACCGCTGTCTCTGCTGAAATGGCGTCCAGCGATGGAAGACTAGCTAGGGAATTATGGCCGAATTTACAGATGCAGAAGGAGTGGCGGCTGGACGAAAGCTTCCGATTTTAACTTCGTCTAGAGCGTCCGAAATTGACCGTCTCCTTCAATAAGAACCCGCTTCAAAAGCGACCCGGCTTCGCGTACCATTCCACTATGATCGAACGGGGTTAAGGAAGACATATATTTCGGGTAAGGTCCGGTTTAGTGTCCAACACTTGATTACGGATCACTAAAACCGCGCTCTCGGTAGCCTTTCAATAAAGGTTATGACGAACCGTGGCTTATTAGCGCCCGTCGGGTGAAACTTCGTTCAGTAGTGACTTGCGAATTTCACCCCTTCAGTTTGACTACCTTGTAAGATGGGACTTAGCGGACTCCCAAGCTCAAATTGTGCGATTCGTGCTCCAAGGACAAAAGATGGTGATGATCGATGTCACAGAAACCCTAACACATAGATCTCAAATTCCAATCCGTACACAAAAAGCGCCTGAACGCTGGAATGTCCAACCCGAATGATTTGTTTTAGTTTTATGTAAAAACATTAATATGGCTTAAGTAAATAAGTACCTTTTTTGTACGTTAAACAAGATGCGTACAGGGTGCGGCAGAAAATAATGCGGAAATTTGTTCTATTTCGTTCAAATCCCATTTTCAACTAATTCAAGCAAAAATATCAACATTTTCGAGTGCAGTTATCTTTATAAAATCCTTTTAAACAAATTTATTCAATGTGTCCTCCATGTTTACTAATAACATCCTCGAGCCAACGCCGGAAGCCAGAACATGCCTATCGGACGTAGTCCTCCGACATTGACTGCCATGTGTGTGTTACGGTTGACTTCAGGGTTTTCACACTAGGGTGTGATGTTTTGCAGGCACGTGCTTCAACATATGCCCAAATCGAATAATCCAACGGTTTAAGATCTGGACTGCTAGGGGGCCACAAATCCTTCGGCCAAAACTTCATGTTATCGTTCAACCACTGTTGATACGGTGCTCCATCCTGCTGTAGGACATCGTTCGGAGAAGTTGGCCTTCACCCAGTGAAGCACTTGGTCCTTAAAAATACCGATACACACTTCGGTAAAGGGTGATACGGTCAAAATTTGGTCAAGGGAAAACGCGTGTAAATCGGTGAAATCGTTTATTTAAAAAATCAAATTAAATTTCTTTTTCAAGTTCAATTAGTATAAAATTCAGGAAAAATATTCAGTTAGGCTTCCGCTTTTCCAAATCCGAATTGCCGGGCCTTACGCTTGACCCCTGCCATCAGATTTTGTACAGCCACCTTGTCCACCTTCTTCGCCGCAGAAAGCCAGTTTGCCTTGAACTGCTGCTCGTCCTTAGCAGTTTTTTGGTCTTCTTTAGGTTCCGCTTGACAATAGCCCAGTATTTCTCAATTGGGCGGAGCTCTGGCGTGTTGGGAGGGTTCTTGTCGCCTGGGAACCACCTGCACGTTGTTGGCGGCGTACCACTCCGCTGGCCTTTTTACCGTAATGGCAAGATGCCAAAACAGTACGGAACAACCGTGTTTCTTCAGGAAAGGCAGCAGACGTTTATTCAAACACTCTTTCACGTAAATTTCTTGGTTGACAGTCCGGAAGCTATGAAAATGCTGCTTTTTCAAGCCACAGGTACAGATGGCTTGCCAAACCAGATATTTCTTTGCGAACTTTGACAGATTCGTGTGCTTGAAAATATCTGCTACCTTTCCCCTTCGCTTTTGCCGTATAAAACTCCTGTCCCGGAAGCTGCTTGTAGTCGGCTTTGACGTAGGTTTCGTCGTGCATTACCCACGCAGTCAAACTTCGTCAGCATCGTCGTGTACAGCCTCCTGGATCGCACTTTGGCCGTCGTATTTTGTTTATCATCGCGATTTGGAGTCACTACCTTCTTGTAAGTCGATAGTCCGGCTCGTTTTTGGCTCGATGCACGGTTGTAGACGATACGCCCAGCTTATTTGCGGCATCTCGGAGAGATAGGTTAGGGTTTCGCTTGAAACTACCGGCAACTCTCTTTGTCGTCTCAGCGGCTTCCGGTTTTCGATTTCCCCCCGATCCAGACTTCCTGGCTGTCGACAAACGTTCCCCAAACACTTTAATTACATTTGTAACGGTTGATTTGGCAACTTTTAGCGATTTTGCCAACTTTGCGTGCGAATAGCTCGGATTTTCGCGATGCGCGAGCAAAATTTTGATACGCTGCTCTTCTTGCTTGGACGGCATTTTGACAACTGAAGAGTGAATTCCAAAATCAAAATAGGAGCAACATTCTACACACACACACACCTTCAAAATGAGGGGTGTTCAGGTTTTATAAATGCAAAATTGAAAGAAATACGTCAAGTTGATATTGACCAAATTTTGACCGTATCGCCCTTTATTGGTTTTAACTCCAACACCGCTGGATGCCACCAAGCCAAACATCATGACACCAGCCGAATGTTTGGTTTGAAATTTTAATTTCACTTCTTCCGGAACGTTCTTCATTTTCTGCAGTGAAATGAACCGGTCTGCGCTGTTGTCCACAGCATCGATGCTGAAAAGCTTTTCGTCGGAGAACAGGATTATCATTTTTCCTTCTTCAACAAGGAAAGCAATCTCTTGGAACGAGTCACTCGTAGTTCCTTGACTCGATCCGTAATCAAGTGGCTTTTCACTGTGGCTCTGGAAGATTTTCCGCATGGATTTCTTTGAAATATTGGCTTCCTTTGCAAGTTTTCTTATGGAACGCACCGGGGTGCGAGCATTTTTTGCAAATAAATAAATAAATAAATAACCTGTTGCCAAATGGCACCCTACCACCTTGGCAATCCCTTGCGGCTTCTTCTGGGCAAGCAACAAACTGGTGATTACTTCTTTCGCGAACATTTTGACGAATTTGCAATAAAACAAATAGAATGTTTGGATGCAGCACTTGAATATAAACATAAACAAATACACTTTCGACAGAAATTAGTCACTAGCTACATGAATTAACCCAATACTCAAGTTTGAACATTTTCGCATTATTTTCTGCCGCACCCTGTATCTCGAGAAGATATCGCTCTGTCGGTCTCACAGACCAGAGACGACGTAAACTTAAATCAACTTAAAAAGAATTATGGCATTCAACCTAGCCGAGGCACAAACCAATCGACATGCATTTCTGATCATCTCAAACCTCCCCACCCCTTCCCTCCTCGTAAACTTTTCTACATACATTTTTTTGAAATTTTGTATGGACCGTAGACTTTGGCATTAATTTTTACGACCATTCTACGCTTTGCGAGAAAAGGGCCAATCAAATCTCCATAGAGACACACTGATTGGAAATCGGTTAGTTAATTTACTGCAACTTCCAACGATTGTTTTATGATATGTTGCTTGAGGTTTGTAGTAAAACAACTGTTTAGCCCTTTTCTTTTGTTGATTTATAAATACTCCCTCGAACCGTCATCGTATATAACCAGTCGGTGTATGAAAACAATGAACAGCGTGACATAGATAGAACCACACAGTAGCGTCAGCCGATGGAGAAAATTAATTTCCACTTGTCTCACAGTTTCGAGTAAAACTCAATACAGCGAGAACAACTAATATTGCTACTACTACCACCAAAGAGGAGCTCCTGATGGTGCAGTGCTAGAGTGCCCCTAATTCCTATAGACACTCTAGTAATAGACCGGACAACGTGCCGCCATGTTGTATCCAAAACGAACATTTCCTCGCATTTCCCATACGATTTGACAGTTGTTTTGGATACATCAACTGTGCCAGACTCACGTTGTCCGGTCTATTACTAGAGTGTCTATACTAATTCCCTGTCATCGTTCCCAATCGACCATTCTTACAGTGCGTTCGATTGAAACGGGAACGTTTCTTAAAAGCTCGGTAAAAAGCAATTTGTGCGTTACCATAAACAATCAGCAAACTAGAACAAATCTAAGGGAATAAATATAATTTTGAATGAAGTAGAAAGAGATGTTCACTCATCACCATAAGGCCCCAAGAGTGAACAGTAATGTTCACTAGAAATGAAAGATATGAAGAGAAAGTGTTGATAGTTCCGTCAGTGTACGATAGGTTGTGAAACAACCTACCTAACATCCTACTGCGGGGTAGGTCAAGGCACATCACAACACTTTACGCTATTTCTCCCCAAAAACCCTAAACCAGAGATGACGAGAGGAAAATTTGAGTAAAATTAGACGTTGGGTACAAAAAAAACCCAAGAGGAGAAAGTTTCTCTTCTCACGAAGGTAACAAAACGGAGTGTGTACAAACAACCGGTGGAACTATCACAAGCAATTGGTAGTACGTGAGCACGATCAAGCGCATTCTTTTGCCTGTCGAGGTGGCGGATTCGTCCGTGCCTTAACCTACCCCCCAGTGGGATGTGTGGCAAAGTGTGTGCGTTTGCTTGGAAATACTGCCTAACAAAAGCCCTTCGCTCAATTTCAAAACTACTTCTATTCAATTTTCAAAAACCTGCCGTGCTCTATCGCACCTGTCGATACTTTCTCGTCACATCTTTGATGAAGTTAAAATTGTAAAATCGTCGAACAGTTCGTTACTCTTGTTTTAATGTCTTTGATGTTATAGGGGATTTTAATCACGATATTCAATTTAAGAATCAATTGATATTTGAAACTGTACATTGCCGTGTTTACACGCTCTAATACCAAAATTAAAACAACTACATTTCAGCTTAGTAAGTGAGGTATTGTGGAATTAAATCTCACCCTTTTTCTTGTTTTTTCTTGGCGAATTTTCATCGATAATTTTGGTCATCTTCCGTAGTACTTGCTCTAATTCAATATTATTGAGATTTCTTACTTTACATCCATCCAAAAATAGTCCAGCTTCCAGAGCTGCACCAACATCTATGCCGGGCAGTGTGCACTCTCCGCGGTACGGCGAAAGATGTGTATCACGATGATCGCATTGTCTCAGCGATTTTCGAATGAAGCAAAACAAATTTGTTTGCCTTTGTGTCGTCCTAGCCTGGCTGGCCGACGTTGCTCGTCTCGTCATCGGCTGCGTTGTTGCTGTACTTGACAAACTGCTGAACGAACAGGATGGTACCAGTTGTGCAGTTGACCCCGTTTGGTGGCTGCTTGGCTGCTGTGCCATTATTTGTTATCTCTTGAGAAAAGACTCACATTGCGTCAAAGATACCATCGTCCTATGAGTCGTGAAAATCATAGTTTATTAAAGCGAATGGAAACTAGCTGAGCTAGCATGTTGTTTCTTCTGTGCATCTACCAGAAACTGTTTCCGTTCAAACTAAATTGCCGATAAACTTTAATCAGTTCGTTTAAAATCACTTATAATCATGTGCGAGGCTGCTCATGAAAGTGCGACTAGAAAGCAATTTCACAAACTGATCTAAAATACTTTCTCATACTAAAACCGGAGCCCCGGAGGATTTTACCGTACTCATCACACAAGATCACAATAACAAGTCTATTTTAGAAAAAAACAACAAGGGACAACACTATGCGGTTGTTCAAACTGTTTACGTATAATTAAAAATTATATCTGTAGGAAGTATACTGCATTCAAACTGTTTTCTTATTGCTCCCATTATTATAAAACCGTGTACTGATGTATAAAGGGTGTTCCGATCAAAATTTGGGGTTGATTCGACCAAAGTTTTTCTTATTAAGTCAAATTCTTTTTCTTTTTCAAGTTCAGTTAATACAGAATACAGCAGAAATACTCAGCTAAGCTTCCTTTTTACCGTATGCGAATTGCCGGGTCTTTCGATCAACGCCTGCCGTAAGATTTTGTACAGCCACCTTGTCCACTTTATTCGCCGCAGAACGCCAGTTTTCCTTGAACTGTTTCTCGCTCACAACAGCTTTTTGAGTCTTCTTCGGGTTCCGCTTGACGATGGCCCAACATTGTTAGATTGGGCGGAGCTCTAGCGTGCTGGGAGGGTTCTTGTCCTTGGGCACCACGTGAACGTTGTTGGCAGCATAATACTCCATAGCCTTTTTTCCGCAATGGCAAGATGCCAAATCCGGCCAAAATCGAACGGAACAATTGTGTCGCTTCAGGATAGGCAGTAGACGTTTTTGTAGGCACACGTTCAGATAAATTTCCTAGTTGATGGTACTGGTCGCAACGTAATTGTTGTTCTTCAAGTCACTGGTAAGGAAGCCCTGCCACACCAGATATTTCTTCGTGAACTTTGACAGCTTAATTTGCTTGAAAATATCTGCCACCTTTCCCCATCCGGTTGCCGTATAAAATTCCTGTTCAGGAAGCTGTTTCAAGTCTGCCTTTACCTGAGTTTCATCGTCCTGTACCACGCAATTAAACATCGTCGTGTACAACTTTCGAGATCATTCCTTGGCCGATGTGTTTTGTTTATCGTCGCGATTTGGACTCACCACTTTCTTGTAAATCGACAGCCCAGCTCGTTTTTGAGCTGTATCCACGGTTGAAGGCGCCACTCCCAGCTTCTTTGGGACATCTCGGACGGAGAGGTTGGGGGTGCCGCTCGAAACACCGGGCAACTCTTTTTGTAGTCTCTGTGGCCTCCGACTTTCGATTTCCCCCCAATACACCTTTCCTGGCTGTCGAAAATTTCGCCAACTTGGCGTGAGAGTAGTTTGGATTTTCGACATGCACGTGCAAAATTTTGATGTTGCTTCTCTTCCTTGGACGACATTTTGATAACTGAAGTGCTAATCTCAAAATGAAAGAGAGGCATGATGCTACACACACACATCTTCAAAATGTGTTTAATGCACGATGAAAGGAAAAGCGTCAAGTTTAAGTCGACCAAATTTTGATCGAAACACCCGTTATCAGTAAAAGGGAATAGTGATTACTCTTTAACTTATGAGAAACAATATCGCCAATATTATCTCTTTCTTTGAAAACTATAGTGAAATATAATAGGCCCTCTGTAATTGTCATTCTAGTGTTTGGTATCACAGTAATTTAAACGATATAATGTCGTTGGGTCCGAACACTGCAAGACAGAACGAACTAAACGTGTTTATTTTTATTTAAAAAAAAATGATTTTCTTTAGGTCTAATTGAACCTCCCAATTCAAAGTTTAGGACAAAACAGATTTATATGATATTGTCAAGGCTATGTTTGATGCATTTACCAATTTTTACAATTCTTATTCAAGCAAACATTCAACAGTTTATTTCCTAAAACTAATTTTATTAAACAAATACATGTTTAGAAAATCGAACATTGAATAACTACGATATTCTCATTAAAAATCTGCGGAAATTTTGCGACGCAAGGAATTTTCCGTACTCGCGAGCACACAAAACACTGATTCCTTCGTATGTTTACTCAGTTGTTCTAATGAATATGTTGCTAACAATAATGATTATCAACGTAACATGCCTTATTTTCCCATTACAGATGAATGTATTTCTGTCGGTCAATCAACATCAACCAAGAATAGTACCGTATGCGTGATAATGTTTGCACCATTGAATAATGCCAAATTTAAAAAAAATCTCAAACTTTTCGATTTTATTTTTAATTTCCTCATCGATCGAGTTTCTATTTGCGGCTGTTACGGCCTCCTCACAATTACGGAACGCACAGTTTTTCATTCTTAGCGTTTCAAGCTTGTTGCTTGCTCTTAACTTAGTGTTCTAAATGCACTTCCACAATAATTAAGAGCTTTCGATGCCAGGTACTATTTTTACATTAGTATGATTGTGTGGCAAGTACAATTATACCATATGCCCTGGGAGTCGAGAGATATTCCATAACGAAAAATTCCTAGACCAGACCGGGAATCGAACCCAGCCACCTCCCTCATGGTGTTGCTTTGTAGCCGCGCCTTTAGCGACTGAGCTAAGGGAGGACCAGAACGCACAGCCGGTCCGAATAATGTAGCCTGGATCAATTTATCTACAGGTACAGACTATAGTTGTTATGTTTGTATTCTCCGTGACAGGTACAGGTCAATATTCGTCTGAGTCTTCATGACGGATGGACTTCATAACACGCCATAGATCAGGGCTGAATGGCGGCCACATATCCTTCGCCTAGAACGGCTGATGTTCCTTAAACATCTTCTGAGTGCGGTTCAATGTGTGGCACGGAGCCCCATCTTGTTAGAATACAACGTGGTGGCCCCAGTTTGCATGATAGTGCTTAGGGTTTCAAGAATTTATCATTTGAATCTTATTTCCGCTCTTGGTTTGCTGTTTGGTTTGCATAATCAGATACGTCTGTTTGAAAAAGTACTCGAGAATTAATTATAATTATTCATTTAAATAGAATAAGTTGAAATTGAGCAGAGGGCTATTTTTTTAAGGCACATTTTTTTTACCAAGCTACCCCAATGCAGGGTTGACAAGGGAGGGGTAAAATAAAACAAATAGGAAAATTAAAAAAAAATAACAGCCTGCCGTACTCTAACGGAAGTATCAAAACTTTCTCTTCAAATCTTTGGTTCTAGCAGAAATTGATGTTCACTCCTAGTATCTCATGTTGATGAGCAGAAGTTTTCACAAAACATTATAGACTGTTCCGAAAAATATAAATACATTTTTTTTCTCAAATAAAAAGACCATACTGTAATTTTTTATTATATTATGTACTCTCCAACATAATAAATAAAAATGTTTTCTTTCTATCTTCATTTCAATTTTGCTTGATTTTTTGTAGCGTTGGCTTTTCCCTTAACACTACTCATAAGCACAGTGCTTTCTCCTATCATTTTCACCACTAATGGTCAATATTTCTTAAAGGTTTAAACACTTTTCGCTAGTTTCATGTGTTTTTTCAGCTCCGCCCAGAAAGTATCAATAGGGTAAATCTCTGGGGAGTTTGGTGGATGCATCTCCTTTGGTACACGTCGATTTAACCTTTTCATTGTGTCTGTCGTAATGAATCGATGAGATATTTTTCCACATCCGCATATGGCCTGCCACACCTTTACTATTGTTAGGTAAACTAGTACACAATGTTCGAACCCGTCACACTTTGGACACTTGCGTATTCCTTCGGATTTTTTTGTTTTTGGTTAAACCTTTTCGTCCACTCGCGATTAAGCAACAACCATCGATTTAGAATAAACTAGATTTTATTTTATTTTTCCATAAGAAAGAGCGACCGACTGACTCGACACGTTTATTGGAACACTACTTAAATTACTGGAAGATGTTGCGGATTACTGCATACTGCGTGAGATTCATCCGAAATTGTCAACATCGCAAGCGTCTCCCAACCCCGATACTCAGCGTTAAGGATCTTCAGGAAGCCAAATTCGCATTGGTGCGCTATGTTCAGCGGGACTCCTTTGCCGTGGAGATCAAGGCACTCGCGAATCATCATGTCGTTCCTGCGCATTCGTCGTTGAAGCTACTCAACCCTTTCATGGATCACCAGGGCATACTTCGCGTTGGTGGCCGGCTCAATCTCGCTGGTGAATCGTATGCAGTTCGGCACCCCATGATCATCCCTGGCAATCATTCCTTCTCGAGACAAGTGGCAGTTGCATACCACGAGATTGCACTCCACTCTGGTCCTCGTATGACGCTAGCTCAAATCAGGCAAGAATTCTGGCCCCTAAACGGTAGGGCACTGGTAACCTATACTTTCCGGCTGTTTTGAAGCAACCCTGTCCCTGTATCCCAACCCCCTGGCCAACTCCCAAAGCCTCGTACAACTCCCACTCGTGCATTTGCTGTCACTAGTGTAGACTATTGTGGCCCAGTCTACCTCAAGCCCGTACATCGTCAAGCAGCATCCCAGAAAGCCTACATCACCGTGTTCGTGTGCTTCAGCACCAAAGCGGTCCACCTCGACCTGGTAGGGGACCTTACGACTGTTGCTTTCCTGGCTGCCTTGCGACGTTTTGTATCGTGCAGAGGTCTACCTGCCGAGATCCACTCGGATAACGGCCAGGGTGCAAGCAACCATCTTCGAGAGCTGTACGATCTACTGCGTGATCCAAAGGCGACAACTGAAATCGCCAACGAAACTTCCCAACGAGGCATCGTTTGGAAGTTCATCCCTCCACGAGCACCGAATTTTGGCGGCTTGTGGGAGGCGGCAGTTAAGTCTGCCAAGATTTTACTCATCCGAGTTCTGGGCCAGCGACAACTCTCTTTCGAGGACATGACGACCATCTTGACCCAAGTCGAAGCGGTTATGAATTCTCGATCACTCACCCCGCTGTCAGAAGATCCGGACGAATTGGATGTGCTCACTCCCTCGGTGCTAGCAGTCGCAGATCCAGACTACACCACGAACCGTCTACAGCACTATCAGCAATTACAACAGCTGGTGCAACATCATTGGAAGTGGTGGAGGCGAGAATACATCTCGCAACTTCACAATCAGAACCAGCGATTTCCACGGGCAACACAACTGAAGATGGGTCAAATGGTGGTCCTGAAGGAGGATGGATCCGCCGCTATCGAGTGGCCTCTAGCCCGAATCCTCGAGGTCATCCCGGGACCTGATGGCGTGGTCAGGGTAGTGAAGCAACGAACGCCTAACGGAGCCGTCTACAAGCGGCATCCTTGCAGTCAAAGAACCCCACCAACCCCGACGAATCGCAGAATGGATCAAAGAAGGAATAATTTTCGGTGCTAGTTTAAGATCGATTTGTTCGCATATTCTTTGGATTTGTAAATTCATTAACAGAATTTAGGTGGCCGGCTTGTTAGGTAACTTGCTACGCTCCATCCGAGCGCCCCCCGTGCAGCATAAATTCTCTCGTTGGTTAAGTGAATATATATATTTAATCCCAAGCACGGGGAGCAATTACAATATTGAACGTGTGTGATATCTCTCGCCGCATTGTTCAAGTATCAGCCTATTGCTATTTTGTTCTTTGGATATTGTTTCAGTAGCAAATAAACCATTTCGCCGGTCAGTCACTGCAGTTTTGTACTTCCGTCGGTTTTAATAAAATCTTTTTTGAGTATCCTATCGAGTAGTTTAGTTTGGAACGATAAACCGCGCAAGAAAATCTGAAGTGCGAAAGTGTCCATGGAAGTGTAAAGAGACGGGTCCGAACAACTATCTTGCCGAATTTGTCAGTGTAAATGGCTTTCACTGATCCAGGAACATCCTTTCCCTTCGACGAGGTATAAAACTGTGGTCCCAGCAGAGTTTTATAATCGAGTTTTGTTTTATGTAGGTTTCATCATGATAACTCAGTCCTATTTTTTGGACAGCAGTTTGTCGTACAGCTTTCGGTTTCATTCGTTTTGGAAGCTTCTGCTTCTGACGAGTCTGCTAACCCATTCTCTCCTTGGCACGCATAACATTAGTCGCCGAAGTACTTAGCTTTTTTGCCACATCTCGGACTGATACTGAAGAATGACGCTAGGAAACAGTCCTTTGCCTTTCTGTCGATTGTAGGGTCAGCGGGACCGGGTTTTTTACACCGTCTCGGGGAATCTTCGAAAGAGCACAGTTGTTGATACTTCCGTAATGCGGTTTGAACTGCTCCGACGCTCACACCTGCTTCCTTAGCTCGTTTTTTGATCGAAAGACCACTGACGGTGCACCGTTTGTGCACAATCCGTTGTCTTTGCTCGGGAAAAATACCACGCATTTCCTAATTTCCGTGCGAACAATTGATCAGAATGACAACATCAGTTTAATTTGGATTTAAACAGCAGGACGCACCCAAAAGTTGATTGTATACTGCATTTATGTGTATCTATAATTATCGGAACAGTCTATAATTACGTAATTCACGCATGGAATAATAAAAACAAATTTAGTAGAAATATTATAATTTTATAGTGGTGCGGGAATAATTTTGTTGCTCTTTGCCAAATTTGAATAGAAAAATCCGTGTTTTCTTTGTTAGGTCCAGGCTTTTTTAGACCTTATGATATTAGCCCGTTGTTTTATAGTATTGCTTCATCCTGCGTATCCGTATAAACCATTGATAGACACAGTAAACGACACGAAACCCCATCCTCGGCAATGCCACCTCGCTGAACTTCAACAATATTTGCCAAACTTGTAATAGGTAAGTTGAAATTCAAATGTGTAGTCAAAGGCTACGCCAACCTATGAACCAACATCAGAAAGAATAATGCATAAGCGATGGTGTGCTCGTATTGAGTAAGTTGAATTAAAAATCCATCCGAGTTTTTTTGTCCCACCTACACTGAAAAACCTACAAATCTTCAATAATGAAAAATATTCAGCTGAAACCCAATGCCATTGGATTGTACACTGGAAGTTATCGGCACTGACTTCGCCGAACAAGTTTACCCATTCACAGCTCATTTCGGGTGGTATTCATACAAATCGAGTCGAAATGCACCAACCATGCCGGGATTTGGCCTTTGCATTCATAATGAGCTGCGGAAACTAGTGCACTTTCAAATGTTTTTGTGCACTTAATCCGTATCGTTCGGGGCGAGCTGTTTGTTCGCTTGTTCACAGATGATACTGACTAAAAGCACTCTTGAAATATGGCATTCAAACGAATAAACGATGAAGTAAATCCACTTCAAGTTTTACTTTGTGCTTCTTGCTAAATTCTATTGGAAGGAAAGAAAAAAGAACCAAATACTTGAGAGATGGCGGGCAAAAACGGAACGACAAACAGAAACATGAAAAACTCGGGCCCAATTATAAGTTTTCCGTTCAAGGGGCCACTCGAACAGGTAATAGCTCCCTTCTTCTAGGAACTAGGAGAAATCGACCTGTTCGGAAACTTTTAACTTTCATTTTTTCTTTCCGTTATTTTTTTATTATTCTACTGGATGAACCGGATATTGGCATAGGTAGCGCTGGAGAGTTTCCGCAGTTTTCTCCTCCTTCTCGTTCAATGCCATACTAGGCAGCATCCAATGCAACGGAGCATTTGTGTTAGGCACTCAACCGTGAACTTCCAATAAAGTTATCAATGAAATTTATACTCGTTGCTCAATGCAGATGTATATTTCGCGCTGGTGCGCACCGAAATTGTGAAACCATTGCAGGAGGTCAGCACCCTACTGAGAGGAACTTTTCATCGTTCCCAAGGCAGCAATGTGACAGGGAGAAGCAGGATGACAACAACGAGCTTCGAATCACCGGAAAAGGGTTTATTTTGTGAGCACACTCGGGGCCAGCATAGGCCTGTGCAGTGCAGTGAGTTTTGCGGAACATTTGCAATCCCAATGTAATTATTTGAACCAGGAATTGCTATTTGCTCCCGTTTATTTAATGCAATGACCGAAGATCATGTTTGATGTGATCTGGGTTCACGTTGTTTGACTGTTTGTTTGCATTGATTCGATATTGAAAACATCATCTACTTAATGTGGGGTGGATAAGTTCCTTTAACTGATTTTTATTTCGATGGCAAAAGAACTACGCTCTTAGAAATTATTAACGTTATCATATTGGAGATCGTAAAAAAAGATTTCATGTTCAATTATATCTCCTGACACATACACAAGTTGACAGAAGGAGGGTTTGATTTAATTTATTTTCTCATCTCTTTCAACTCATTCGTATGTGCTAAAGGACGGTTGCGTGTGTTAGTCTCAATGCACCGAAATTTACTTGACATTTGGGTATATACACATTGAAGTATATTGTTTTAAAAACATAGAATTTGAACAGTTTACTTTGTTCTGCTTTGATAACCAGTAGCGTCACATCAGCCACACGCGGTGTTGATATTGATGAAATTGAAAAAATAAGGTATTCATCTGAATCGACATACTTTAATGAATATCATGACTGTAACTCTCTGTGTGTATGGCAGTGTAAAGATGTTTAATTTAAGTCTCAAAAGAAATATATAACTAATAATAACTAAGTTTTATTGAATCCTAGAGGGTTTGAGCTGTTTAGTGGAATACTTGTAACTATAAATTAGAAGAAAAATTAGTAATCTCCATTTAATTCCAACTACCTTTGCTTATCTTCGACAGATACGCGTATTTCGTCTACAATGTGCAGACTTCTTCAGTGTCTCGTACTAATAACTCGACTGGGGCAGTCGAGTTATTAGTACGAGACACTGAAGAAGTCTGCACAGTGTAGACGAAATACGCGTATCTGTCGAAGATAAGCAAAGGTAGTTGGAATTAAATGGAGATTACTAATTTTTCTTCTAAGTTTTATTATCTTCTATAACTAAACAACCTAGAGCAGCCGTGTAGTAATCCTCAAGACCTAATAAGGGGTGAGCGGAATCAAATTGCACCTCAAGAAAAGGTTCGGCGAAACTCACCCATTGTATTCAAACTTTCAGAGAATAATACAAAACATATTATTTACCTTTCCTCATGCTTACTTTATTCAATTTCATTAACATACTGAAATGAACGAACCTTTCTTTTAACACTACTCATAAGATCTAGAACAACGTTTGGACCAATTGTTTTTTTAGTCGAAATCCATTTTTTTCTTCACATCTTCCTCCGATTTCACTTCATTAGGATGTTTCCAATCTGCCTGCTTCATGATGGCCCAGTATTTTTCAATTAACCGCCATTGCGGTGCGTTCTAAGATTAGATGCTTATATGCTTCCGTACGAAATTGATCTCCTTAGCCTTGTACAACTCCAGAACATTTCGAATAATGACATAAGGAATCCTAGAGGGTTTGAGCTGCTTAGTGGAATACCTGTAACTATAAATTAGAAGAAAAATTAGTATTCTTCTTCAGTGTCTCGTCGAGTTATTAGTACGAGACACTGAAGAAGTCTGCACATTGTAGACGAAATACGCGTATCTGTCAAAGATAAGCAAAGGTAGTTGGAATTAAATGGAGAATACTAATTTTTCTTCTAATTTCTAGTTAATGACATGAGGCTTACTCTAGCCGGAAAAGCGTTGGACCATCGAGTGACCTCAGAAGTGGAAGTAGATGCTTTTGTAGGCATCCCTTCGCGATTGTCAGCAAATTTCTTGCCAAATCATGTATTTTTTGGCAAACTTTGACATCTTCTGTTTCCTGCTTATGATGAGCAGTAATGAACAGGAGCCCTGAAAGTTGCTGGAGGTCTGCGTTCACATAAGTCTCGTCATCCATAACGAGACAATACGATTTGGCCAGCTTATGAGTTCTGCGCATCTCCATGAGTTCTGCGAAGAGCCAGTAGTCGCTGGGGGGCAGATCTGGAGAATACGGTGGAAGCTGTAACAATTCGAAACCCAATTCGACCATTTTAGCGGCTGTTTTTAATGACTTGTGGCACGGTGCCTTGTCTTGGTAAAAGAGCACCTTTTTGACGTAGGGCTACGTCTCTGTTTTCAATACAGGGGTACACGTTGCGGGTACGAAGATTTGGAGCGTCACAAAATATGCTTAGGATTTGAATGTTAATAACTAATTCATATCATGACCGATCTTCAAAATAGTTGCACCAATTATTGAAATTAATTGTTTTTTAACATGAAACTATTGAAAATAACGTAAATACAAGGTAATGTCTTATAATGTCGATTTACCAGAGTAAATTCACCAAATGCACAGTATTTTTCTAACACACACTTCATGTTTAAGTAAGGAACGTATACTACAGGGTTCGCTCAGTGACTAATTTCTGTCGAAAGTGTATTTGTTTATGTTTACTTTCAAGTGCTGCATCCAAACATTCTATTTGTTTTATTGCAAATTCGTCAAAATGTTCGCGAAAGAAGTGATCACCAGTTTTTGCTTGCCCAGAAGAAGCCGAAAGAGATTGCCAAGGTGGTAGGGTGCCATTTGGCAACAGTTTACCGCATAACAAAGTCCCTGCAGGATGGTCCTAAGCAGCGGAAGCGGACGTCCGCGCTTTGCACGCACGGCGAACGTGATCAAATTGGTCCGTGCAAAAATCGCTCGCAATCCGGTGCGTTCCATAAGAAAACTTGCAAAGGAAGCCAATATTTCGGAGAAATCCATGCGGAGAATCATCAAAGAAGACATGCATGCATTTTCCGGAGCCAGAGTTAAACACCACTTGATTACAGACCGGGTCAAGGAACTACGAGTGACTCGTTCCAAGAGATTGCTTTCCTTGTTGAAGAAGGAAACAATTATAATCCTGTCTCCGACTAAAAGCTTTTCAGCATCGATGCTGTGGCCAACAGCCTCACGGACCGGTTTATTTCACTGCAGAAAATGGAGAACGTTCCGGAAAAAGTGAAGTTCAAATTTCAAACCAAACATCCGGCTGGTGTCATGATGTTTGGCTTGGCGGCGTCCAACGGTTTCAAAATGCCACCTGTTTTCATTTATGCCAAGGACCAAGTGCTTCCCTGGGTGAAGGCCAACTTCTCCGAGGACCAAAACGTTGTCCTACAGCAGGATGGAACCCGAAGTTTTGGTCGAACGATTTTTGGCCCCGTAGCAGTCCAGATCTTAATCCGTTGGATTATTCAATTTGGACATATGTTGAAGCACGAGCCTACAAAACATCACACCCTAGTGTGAAAACCCTGAAGTCAACCATAACACGTACATGGCAGTCAATGTCGGAGGACTACGTCCGAAAGGCATGCTCTGGCTTCTGGTGTTGCCTCGAGGATGTTATTAATAAAAATGGAGAGCACATTGAATAAATTTGTTTAAAAGGACTTTATAAAGATAACTGCACTCGAAAATGTTATTTGAAAGAAATAGAACAAATGTTTGCATTATTTTCTGCCGCACCCTGTAGGCAGCCAAGAAGTTTATATAAGGGGTACACCTTCGCATCATACCAGTTCGATGAGTCGACACGTTCAGACGTGTTTAGCTCGCTCTCGTGATAAAAAAGTGCTCCTTCGAGATTTACGCCGACTGCTCTCTCCACGAGGATGGAGACCAACGAGAC
Organism: Aedes japonicus; assembly: GCA_034211315.2. Classification (NCBI taxonomy): domain Eukaryota; kingdom Metazoa; phylum Arthropoda; class Insecta; order Diptera; family Culicidae; genus Aedes; species Aedes japonicus. The sequence goes on along the minus strand of JASCZW010008339.1, from coordinate 25,783 downwards.
GCCGCTAGAAGTGACTGGCACGACCGCAAAAAAAGGCAAGCGGAAGAAGCCCGACGTCGACGCTGACGTGAATCAGCAGCTGTTGAGTAGCAAAGCCTATAAAGCGCTTGCTAACGAATTCCAACCGATTGTCTTCACACCGGAAAGTAATTGGACACCCAAGCAACCGCCCCTGGTGGAGAAAAACGTCGATCACACGACGCTGGCCACAAAAATGGAGCCCTGCAAGGCTCGATTAACGTATCACCAGGTTTGGCACAACGATCCACCGACCGACGACTACATTAAAGTGCGCAAGTATCTCGAAGATCTGAGATTCACATACTACACGCATGACAAGCGTGGCCTTTCACTGGGGGCACCCGAAATTCTCATCAATCGTCTGAAAGAAGAACACGACCTGGATGCTAAAGCGGTGCATGTCATCCAACGGAAGGGTGAATTCGCAACCCTAGATGAGGAATTCTATTTGGTACACTTCGCCAAAGCATACACGAACCTTACCAAACTGAGGTCAGGCAGGTTGGACAGATCCTTGTACGTTGGGAGGCATACCAAAATAAGCGCGTGGATGTTACGCAGTGTATGCGTTGCCGGTACCACGGTCACGGCACCCGGAACTGTCATCTTAGGACAAGAGATAAATCAACACAGACGCATTGACCCTCGAATCAAAGCTGGTGTGGCCGCTGCTCCAACCGACTCCCCTTCCGAGGAAAATAATGATGCGCTCTATAGCGCTATAGCGAGCTGTGGACCATCTTTGCGGAATTCCGTGGAAGACTTCTTTGGTGCCGGGAAGACCGTAGAGTAGGTGAAGACTCTACGGGGCTGAGCTGCAAGCAACCCGGTGGGTCCACGGGTCGCGGATGGTGGGGTGCCATCAGATATGATGGACAGCTACTGAATACACGAATAAGTAGCCCCGGACGACCGGCGGGGACTGTTAAGAATGTGGGGGAACTGAGCAGTTGTTGGACTCTGTTGAGTTTCTTCCAAAAACCCACAAATCCGAAAGCAGCCCTGACAAAAGCGAGCCGCCCTGCTTTTAAAAAATGAGGGTTAAAAGTCCAAGCCTTCAGGGGTGATTCAAAAATGACGTCCACTCTTTAGGGGGGGAGGGGGGTATCAAATTTGTGACAATATGTGACAGGGGGGGGAGGGGGTTATAAAAATGTGACATCCAACAATTTTGCATTTGGTAATCTAAATTTATCAGTGTTAGCACGAAAACAAAGGCGTCAAAAAGTTTGAGTGTAAATGAAAATACAAATTTAACTTAGTTGTGTTAGTGCAAATAATTATTTACTGTTGGCATACATGTTCTTATCGTCAATGAGCACGAACCGCACGAGCTGTGCTTCATTCTGAAACTTCGTCGAAGTTTGATTGTGTTGGAAATCCTATTGTGTTCATTTTTGGTTGCGTTGAATTTTGATTTGATTCAAACGCTGGTCGATGCATTTTGTCGTGCATACCCGCTGCGCAATTAACAAGCCAACCGTGGTGTGTGAATACTGGCGAGATATAAAAAACGAATCCTATTGTGAAGAACTTTTCAAATCGAAAATTAGCACCTTGAAAACGGAATCTTCGAAACCAAAAGAAACACTGAAGGTTTTTTTAAGCCAGCTGACCTTCTCTTGCGAATGGAGGGATTGTTAAAAAATGTTCCAAAAATACCACCGGATGAAGGAACTCCAGCCTTTCAGTTCTTCACAAGCTCCTCCGGATTCGGACAAAAAAGTTCCCTCTTATTTTGCATGTCCTAAATAGGATGCAATTTCCAAAGAATTGGAGCCTGCTGATTAGAGAGCGAAATGACATGCTTTCGGGTATACAGAAAAGACGCTGTCTGACCTGATCAACCGCAGGAAAGCGCTAAATATGGCCCTAGAGAAGAAGAAATCAAATCAGCAACGTCAAAAGACAAGCAGATTGAACCGAAAGAAGATTCTTGAGGAAGAATTTGAAACAAACGCTCATCTTACCAAGCGTCTCAAGATGCGGCCTGATAAAGGACGACCTCCGATATAGAGTAACCAAGCATATAGACTGTTCCAGAACGTATAAGCACACTGTCAAAATAACAAAAAAGTCATGTTTATTTTTAGTTTTAATAAGTTTATTTGTGTTTTATACGATATTTTACTCTCGTCGAATCCAAATATTTAATCATAGTCAAGACTCCTAACTTTTCATCGAACATGACCCATTAGCTTCTACACAGTGGTACTTCTCACCATTTTGACCATTGGCCAAAAATCTGTTTTAAATTTTTGGATGTCGTCCGCTGGTTTTATAAATTTTCGAAGCATTGCTTTGGTTAAAGCCCAAAAAGTCTTGATTGGCCGTGCCTCCGGGCAGTTCGGCGGATTCATGTCTTTCGGCACGAAACATAAATTTTAACTTTTGTACCATTCTAAAGTGTCCTTTGCGTAATGACATGACGCCAAATCAGGCCAAAATCGCTTCTGGAGACATTCCTTAACGTATTTCTGAGTGATCATCGTCTCTGTTGCGATGTACGGACTAGGTGTTTTACCACACTCGCATATTGCCTGCCAAACCATAACCTTCTTACCGAATTTTTCGGTAAAAATGGCCTTCTCCGTTTCGGGGATGTCTTTGTCTTCGCTTACATTATAGAATTGTGGTCCGGGAAGCGTTTTTTAATCTAGTTTCACATACGTTTTATCGTCCATTATTAAACACCCAGAATTTCTACACAATAACGAATAGTAGAGTTTGCGGCCGTGGTTTCACGGACGCGGCCTGTTTTGGGTTCTTTGGTTTTTCGCTTTCGGTATGTTTTTATCCCAAGTCTTTCTTTGGCTGCTTTACGTTACTCGACGAGGTCTCTAGTTTTTCGCAATATCCCGAACGGAAGTCGCTGGTTTTCGCTTGTAGGCATCCCTAGGACCGGATTTCCGACCACTCTTCGGCACCTCTTCATATGTACACTGTTCTCTATATTTTCTAATCGCAGATCGTACCGCTCCGACGCTTACACCCTCTTCCTTGGCCAATTTTTTCAAGGAGAGTCCGCTCACAGTGCACCGTATTTGCACGATACTTTTTCGTTGTTCCGGAGTAAGACCACGCATTTTAATAGGTAACACAAAACTGAGAACTTTTTTGATGCTTTGTCATTCAGAAATGTGCAAACAAAAGGACGCAGCCAAAACCTGTTGAAATATTTTATTATATTCAAAATGACCGTTAAAATAAGGTGTGCATATACTTTCTGGAACAATGGTTAGTTGCTGAATACGTTGGTCGATCTTGGTCAGCATGGAACATCAGCTGGGCAGAGAGGTGACGTTGAGAATTTGGAGTAACATGAACATCTATTAAAGCAACAATAGCATTGTTAAAAATAAATACGTACGCGAACAAACTTTTCAGTTAGCATATTCTTTTTTGAAAGTAACAAAAATGAAATTTATGAAATTTTTTACAAATTTGCTAACTGTGATTTAAAAAACTAATTCGAGAACTGATTGTCTTACGAAATTCTTGTGGTGGAAAATGCTTTAAATTATCTCAGCAAGCTAACAAATTATGCAATTGCAAATTTTTAACACAAAAGTTTCCAGGGCTTAGGAAAATCGAAAAATAACTATACCAAAATTGACCACAAAATTGAAATATTGATTTCTTGAAACCCATGTCAAGGTGGGAACATTTCTTGATCTCCAAATTGTATGGTTCTAAAAATCAAATTTAGCAATTAAAAAAAAATTATTTCTGTTGGAATATATATGATTCCATTTCTTTTTCACTTTCTGATCAAATTCTTTTTCGGATTTATGAGTAATTTCAAGATTTTTCAAAACTTTTTTCTACGAGTCATGATGTTTTGCGCATCTTCTCTACAAGAAAAAATATGTATATTTTCATATACTTTTCCATATCTCGAGAATGGATAAATATCCGATATCGATATATCAAAATTTTCAATCGCAAAAAGTTGGTTTTAATTTTTTCGCCATACAAACGGTGTTTTTCTGGGTGTTCCGAACAATTTCCCTGAACCGTGAAATAATGTTGTGTAAAATATCTTTCCAGACATTTTTTTCTATTGATTAGATCATTTCAAGCACTTTTTACAACTCAATTTATGTTTTACAAAGTTTGCACTGCAAACTTAAATTATTCACCTGAGCTGAAATGCGATCAGTCAATTGTGTTTAAACCAGATTTTGCCCGAATATGGGGTAACTTTTGCTCAAAAATCTGTTACTTATGCACAAAATTGAGGAAAAAAAAACCGGTTTCTACATTAGACCCGGGGTTATCTCATAGATGTGTTAGTGCATTTTAGAGTGTGGTTCATGAGTTATGAATTTTTAAAATAAGTATTATTGGAAAAACTAAAAATGTTATAAACTCAACTAAAACTCCCCATTTCTTAAATTTTATCCATTGTAATCTAGTTAGTTCGATGGTTGTGAAGATGTTAATGTGAACCACTCATACCAATGTGATCTAGAGAGAAAGCTACGAATCAGCATATTTTAATAAAGCTTTGTTTTTGGATCTTCAAAAACTATCGCACCTTTAATATTTGTCAAGAGTAATAAAAATATACATTTCTAATAGGCATTTCTGAATCAGGCCAGGGTTTTTTACTACTTTTCAACAAAGATTATTTCAATCTCAAAACTGACATTTAAAAAAACAACGTTTTTTGCAGAAGAAAACATGTCATACGATAAGTTTTGTCCATCTGTTACGAATATCTTGATTTATCCCTGCCAATTATTTCCATCCACGCACTTCACCTATCCGTGGACGAAGAACTTTACACATTTAATTATGTAAATGATTCAATTTGAACTAAAATACACGTTATTATTGAAATCGACAAAACCAATATGCATATCGACATGGAGTTTTCATAAGGGCCAATGTTGCAAACGTAAACAATGGCTTCTTTTGCGAATTTCTTGAAAATGCTAACTCGCTCAAGTAAACTACCACTTCTATTGTAAAGGGGAACTCCTGTTCTGTACAATCATCATCATAATTCACTATGATTAAGTTAGCATTCTCGAGAAATTTGCAGAAAAAATCATTGTTTACGTTTGCGACATTGGCCCTTATGAAAACTTTTTGTCGATATATTCTTTTTTTCAGAAGTGTGGATGTCACAGGGGGGGGGGGGGTAATCATATTTGTGACAAAGTGTGACAGAGGGGGGGAGGGGGTTTAAAAACCTGAAATTTGAATCACCCCTCACCCATTTTTCTGTTCTCCATGTTTGGAGCGCCTGAGTCACCATCTTGTTAGTGCGCCCAGGACTTTAAATACAAAAGACGAAAGTCCTGGTGGTTCTTGGGACTGCTAAACAGCAGCATCACGATGGTCCTCCTGTGAGATAGTGGTGTTGGTTGTGGGCCATGCGAGCCGACACCATTAAAAAGGAATTGCAACGAATAATACACTTCGGTGGTGCGGGACAAAATTGGACCAGGTGGAGCTCCTAGGTGTGGAAGTATGGGGTCAAATGAGCCCCGCACCATCCGTGTATCCAACTGAAATGCTCGCTCTGTAAGGGCGAAAAAGATTAAGCTGGAAAACTTCCTTTCCCAGCAAAACATCGACGTGGATGTGATTTCGGAGACCAGGCTAATCCCGAATATAAATATTTCGCTCCCGGAACACAGCATCTTCCGGCTGGATCGTCCCAACGCTTGAATGTGTTTCACAGCACTCGCTGCTCAAAACATAATATAATCTTCGGGTGGAAAACCAGCCGTTCCTGAAAGATGCAACGTCCTGGTATACCAGCCAATATTACATTGAGTAGATTTATGCTAATAGCGAACACTGCTCCACATACGCAAATACTATTAACCATCCTTCAATGACACGTCAAAACACACACATTCACTTCACCTACGCATCCTGTTGAACTTTCGCATTAATCCCATTTCCTGATACAATGCCTACTGAGTTCCCTCCACCCCCTACCTCAATTGCTTCATCAGATCGTAAATCCACTTTGAGCTTCCCCGTTTGCTCACGTTCATTTCATATGACAACACAACGTGCACAACGACTACTAACGCATTTGGTAATTAAATTTCGGCGTACGCAGAAAAAAAAATCCGGTCGGAGACGTCTGTTCTGTACATGCATCAACTGGGCAAACATCTACCTAGCCCATCGGAAGAGACCAGAGCATGTTATAGTGACAACTGAAAGTAGTCTTCATTCATTGAAGCAACCCAAAATTTCAGAACTAGATTATTTTTGTAAGTTGAATTACTCATTAGGCATGTTCACAAATTTCAAATTTTCCTTTAAATCCTTTTAATTCTAGTGGAATACAAAGCTCTTGTTGGGGCACACAACCAAGAAGAATTCGTCCGTACGTTTCCAGTTACATCGGTTCAATTTGACGTCACTATCGTGAGCCGTGTCTCTTCTCAGCGAGCTCATTTTCCGCCACCATAATAACGGTGAGTGCATACCCGAACCTTGGGGCACTCACTCTCCGAAGGAATGTTCACCATCGCGCACGTGGTGTCATGCGAGTCCACTCTCTGAAGAGCGCCGGGAGAACTGTAAAATAAAAATCAGGTTAAAATCAGGATTGTCATTCAATGTGAAAACTGATGTTAATAAAAATACGTTTATTTAAAGCCAAAAGTCGTACACTTATCTTTACTGGTTTCAGTAAGTGGTGTTTGTCATGCAACGAAGACTTTGTCTACAAGTAGTTTAGCGGTAAGCTGAATACAATTGCTTGCAAATTGAATATATCAGTGGATAGAGACAATGCTCGTCTTCCTTAAGGAGTGCCTAATTGGTGTCACGTGATCTTAGTGGTTCAAGGAACGGTTGACCGCAATCGGAAGCCCAGAAGTGAAGGAAAAAGTCATTCCGTCATTATCAAAAATCACAACCGCGTAGTTGGGGCGCTAACCTGAAATCTGAACGCCTCCGTTCGGGATGCGCTGAAGCTGCACCTGCTGAATTTTTGTCCGAGCCAAAACTAAGGCTGAACTTCAAACGTTCAACGGTACAAAGGCCCTAATCGCGACGAGAAGCAGAACAAGTCCCTAAAACCCGTACCAGGAAGTTGTACCTCAACATGCTGGCGAAAGTTTAATGCTGCATCATGGACGTCGAAACATTTGTAGAAGAGCCGTCTTCAAACAGATCCCCATCGACCTGATTTTTCACGGCCAAGGATAAGTTCAGCGTTCCAGAGCATATGCCAACTCAGTAAGATGTCAGATTTGCGAAGAAATTCCTGGCTTTGGCAAGCCTATCTGCATGTTCGCGAAGCAATGTACCTTTCGATTGACCAGGACACGATGAAAATCAGGAAAATCTGGATTTTTTATCAAATCTGGAAAAATTGGTGCTTGTCAGGATTTCAGGCAATATGATAAAAGTCTGGAAAATCCTGAAAAATCAGGAACATTGGCATCGCTGTTCACCATCGCGCACGTGGTGTCATGCGAGTCCACTCTCTGAAGAGCGCCGGGAGAACGTTCGGTTTCAGGAGTTTCAAGGTGATGCGTTTGAAGTCTACCTTCTTCTGGTCAGTGAGTAGGTGATCACATGAAATTTTGCGTGTTGGCGGTAAGCTGAAGCTTGCATAGGAATGTTATTGAATGGGGGGTGAATGCTGTAGAATCAGTTGACCGAAAATTCATTGGTCTTTTGATCTATATCTAACGTTGCATCTGACATCGGGAGTAGGGCTTTGTATACAGTCGCTGTTTGCGTAACGGTCCTTGTGATATTGTGTCTTATCGGAATACGTTTTACGTTGCTTGCAGTTTGTGGCAGGCATGCTTGATTTTTTCATTTGTTTGTCTACAATCAAAGTAGTGCTACAATCATTACATAATGTGTCTTATTTTTAATGGTCAATGCTAACATACTTTGCTTAATTATTTTATTGTATTGACGTATAAGGGGGTCAGGCGCCAGGTCACCAATTTGAGTACAAGAACTCAAACCTTACATCATACATCAGGGGACAGTTGAATGGGCTACGCAACGTTTTATCCAAGGGGGGATTTGAATTTGGCGGGATACACTATTTGTGCACACTAGTAGTGTACAATGATATTGCATCACTACCCACAGGATTGCAGAGGAGCGGATAATTGTTGGTATGTAAGGCTGTAGGGAGGAGAGTATTCATCAGTCGTTTGCAAATATAATCTATTAACTTGTGATTAACTGTCAACGATATCTTCCAAAATACCTGTTTTGCTTAATATTACTATAATTCAGAGCTTGCTCTCTCGTTTCAAGATGAGATTTTCCTTCTTGTTTCGCGAGTTTGTATTGAAATTTGTTTTGAGCTCTTCAGCAAAACTTCTATTTGATGACAAGGTAAATCGTCCATTGCCCATGCGCACCTTAAAAGCTGTTAAGCATTAAATTGTTCTCGTTCCGTGGATTGGTTCGTCGCGATCAATTCATACCTTACCTTACCAATCCATGGTAATCGGTCCATGGCTGTACCTCGCCAGCCTCGCTGTTTGCGGAGGGTCCGCAGGTCGCCTTCTACTTGATCGATCCATCTTGCTCGTTGCGCGCCTCTTCTTCTTGTACCTGTCGGTTCGTTTTCGAGAACCATTTTCATAAAGCTGTCGTCCGACATTCTTACGACATGTGCAGCCCATCGTAGTCGCCCGATTTTTGCGATGTGTACGATGGGAGGTTCTCCCAACAACTGATGCAATTCGTGGTTCATTCGCCTCCTACAACTTCCGTCTTCCATCTGCACTCCACCGTAGTTGGACCTCCACGGGCAATGTCCATGTTTAGTGGCCGTACAGAACTACCGATCTAAACAATGCCTTTTAGATGGTCAACTTTGTGGTTCGGTGAACTTTGTTCGATCTTAGTGTCCTTCGGAGTCCAAAGTAGGCACGATTGCCAGCCAAAATGCGCCTTTGTATTTCTCTGCTGGTGTGGTTATCGGCGGTCACCAATGAGCTCAGGTACACGAATTCGTCTACTACTTCGATTTCATCACCGTCGATCTGAACTCGTGCTAGGAGGCTAACATTGTCTTCTCGTGAGCCTCTTCTCTTCATGTATTTTGTTTTCAACGCATTAATCACAGCTTCAGCCTTAAGTCTGATGTACGTTTCCGCCATTATCTCAAAGTTACGTGCTACGATATCAACGTCGTCGGCGAAGCCAAATAGTTGGACGGACTTCCTGAAGATCGTGCCACTCGAGTCTATCCCAGCTCTTCGAATCACACCCTCCAGTGCAAAGTTAAACAACAAACACGACAATCCATCACCTTGCCGTAACCCTCTCCGAGATTCGAAGGGACTGGAGAGCGTCCCTGATACTCGGACGACACACATCACTCGATCCATCGTTGCTTTTATCAACCTCGTCAGTTTTTTCAGAAATCCATATTCGCGATCAATTCATACATGAATTGCGTAATGTGTACGTGATTATAGTCTGTTATTGTGTTTGGTAGATACTGTAATTCTGTTTGATTCCTGGATTGAATTGTATTTATGTATAACCAAGTCTTATGTGTTCGCCATTCCCTATATATTTTTCTTACCTGAATGATGTGCAGCCATATACTTACTACCTAAACCGCGTGCGACGCTGGCTGAACAGCTGCTTGAATTTCACAAACGCTCGCGTCCATGCAACCATCATTGCAAGACCGCATGCAGACCAAGGTTAGTATGAAAAGGTGTAGAAAAGAAGATTTTAGTATTTCGTGTATGGAGATTATAGGTGATGTATGATAATTGCTTGGCTAAACCCTAAATTACAGCCTACTCTACAGCTTGTGATCTAGTTGCTATTCCAAATTTAAATGTATTCCATATAATAACTAATTTGAAACTTTGAAAAGAACTTTTCTACCTCGTATCTAGGGATACCTTGATCATAACCCCTTTCGAAAATAGTGCAATTACATTCACCTATTAGAAAATGAGTCAACCAGGTATTTTGGTTATTCATTCCATCAAACAAATGGATGAATAAAAACATGTACATGTGTGTACTCTAAGTCTTTTCCCTTCGATTGAAAATAAAAAGTCCAAGAGTAAATTGCGGCATAGTCCGCCAGTATCACACCTTATGTTAGTGCCTTTAAATAAACGTTCTACGACGTGACAGTGAAAATATGACTAGAATTTGTGATACTTTCACTACTGGTCGAAGTCTTGGTCAAACATACATGTTTATAGCACGAGAGGGATGACTTTAATTCAAGAGACTATTAAGGCAAAGCTAACCGATATAGAGAAGAATTGTTCTATGACCTCAAGGCTACTCCCTAAGCGGACCCTCCGTGTCCTACTCTTTTCATAAAACCTCAGCCTTTACATTCATTGTCAGCATCTGTCCCAAGTTACACCTTTCGATGGCCTTTGTTCAGTTTCAAGGGTTTGATCCCTAGCGAAATAATATGTTGTTAGAGTTTGTGCGTAAATCACGACTGTCAAATAGACCCCACATTTAAATTTTAATATATATTTGAATTGTCTGCACCTGAAACACCAGGACTTATTATTAGTTGCTCAAAACTATGATCACAACACTCACCCATTTTGATAATGATACCAACTGTATTGGTTTATTTGATGTTTAATCAATGACAATTACAGAATAAGCAACAATGAAAAAACTGCCGTGCAAATGAAAAGGGCACATTTTGTCGTTTCGCAAAATTATTTGATATCAAGTATTTGTAGATTGTTCATAGCTTCGTCTAAGATTGAATTGCGGCTAACTCGCCAGTATCACACCTTTTTCAGTGCCTTCAAATAAACGTACTACGACGTGGCATTGTAAAGAAAGCAGAGTGTGATACTATCACTACTGATCATGTTCTTGGTCTCCCATGCTGGCCTTTTGTATGGGATTAGCCCTCTTACCTACTACAAGATGACAACCATGATCTTCAAGAGGGGCTAACATACTTTGCATAGTTATTGTAAATTATTTTCTTTACTTTAAATACTTAACTGACTAGCTTCCAAAAAAGGTTTTTTCTAACTGTACTTTTGTTCATTGTCACATCAATTGTTTCGCCATACTCGTTATAACAGGACATCATTCTATTTTAGAGGCCCATTCTGAGCATAGACTGTTCTTCGATTGGTAATATAAAACAAATACTTGTCTCTGGGGTGTTCACTCTTCGTGCAATAACATCATTTATAAAAGCTATCATGGCAAACACTATTCGCGTTTCAAGCCCATCTAATTTAATCGACGTATACTGCGACCTATTAGAAAGAAGTAGTAATATTGAGTGGTTTGAACTGATTCAATCCGGCTTAAATGTGTATCCCATGCTATACTACAATATTCCTGGAGGGGCCTCACATATGCTACTCATAGTGTTTATATTAAGGGATCATTAAACTGCAAATTAAACCTTGTAATGAACCCGATCATGTTGCTTGCCTTAAAGGTAATGTTATTGTAATGATCAACCGAGGTTTACTTAGAGTCGAGAATAACTCCTAAGTCTCTAACCTGACTACATCGTTCAACTGTTTTCTGGCTTATTGTGATTGTTTCTCGTGTACCAATACGTACATTGACGAAATTATCCAGCTTAATTAAGATTTATTAAAATTTATGAAAGCCACATGATATCAATTTGGTTTTATTATGGTACTAAGAGGTGCCAATCGGTTTCATATATGAGTCAGGTTTATGAGCTTGTTTACAACGATCTTAAAACCAGGTTTTCTCATAAACCTTACACTCCTATCAAACGTTTCATTGCGACTTTGTGAACTTGTAATATGCTGTTTTCAAATGCCGTTTTACGACTCCTGCATATTATCTTATTATGGTCAGTTGAAAAAGCATTTTAGATGCCTCCAGTAAATGCATTAAACGGCAAATTGGCATTGAGGGAAGCCACCAAATGACCAAATGGTTTTATAGTAGTCATTGCGAGGATAAATTGGCTCATTGGCAAAACTGTGATGATGTAGAAGGAGATGTTCGCTCATCACCATGAGGCACCGAGAGTGAACAACAATGTTTTGAAGCTGAATTAAAGATATGAAGAAAGTTTTGATAGTTCGCTAGTGTGCGGCAGGCTTGGAAATTTAACAGATGTTTATGAAAATTGAGCAAAAGGGCATGTGTACAGTGGTACTCGAACCAACATATTTTGCCTAACATCCCACTGCAGGGTAGGTCGAAGCACGGACTATGTCCGCCACTTCAAGGCCTGTTGAAGTGGCGGACATGAGTCCGTGCTTCGACCTACCCGCAGTGGGATGTTAGGCAAAAATGTCGTTGGTTCGAGTACCACTGACACATGCCCTTTTCGCTCAATTTTCATAAAACATCTGTTAAATTTCCAAGCCTGCCGCACACTAGCGGAACTATCAAAACTTTCTCTTCATATCTTTAATTCTAGCCAAAAACATTGTTGTTCACTCTCGGTGCCTCATGGTGATGAGCGAACATCTCCTTCTACATCATAATCGTTACTCCTCGCACGGAGAATATATAACATAACAATTAATGTAAAAACTGTGATTTTTTTCTTATCGCCTTATTGAAACATAAGAAATCATTGAAATGTGGAAAAATAGATACACCAAATTTTAAATGTAATGCAAATGAACTGTAGATCGAAGACCGATTTTGCAATTCTTTTAGAATACCTTAATTAATTTCATAAACTTTCAGGAAATTTAGGATTAATTAACCGCACATATTTGATTTAATTTTGTTTTTGTTGTTGTAAGCTCGCATAATTTCCGAGGTGCATTAATTTTCGGCTCTTATCGTACCTAAATTCCCCAAAAAATTAAATTTGCATTTAAAGCGCTGTGAAAAAGCTCAATTTGTTTTTGATATTTTGCTATCATACAATACTTCCCGCAACACTAGGACTTTTTTCCTAGATATTATTTACAGCTAAATGAATCACAAGAGCAGAACATCGAACAAAGCAGAAAAACAATAAACAACCACGATGTAACCGTCAAGTTTGACAACTGTGGCCATTTGGCCGTATGCTGGTTTGAATGGCAGCCAATGGGTTTTATGAAGGTTCTCAAGGGGTCATAACATCTTTCACTAGCACATGTTCAAAATCTCTATGGTATTATAGAGGTTTTATTAACATGTTTTCACAATCGTCTATAGAGTGGGCCACTTTGTACATATTTCGGCTTTAAAGAAGCATGGGGGAGGTGTTTGTAGACAAAACAGTTTTGAATATAGTTTTATCAACACAACCGGGAAAAGTGCAATACGGCCGGAATAAAACTAGAATTGTTACTTGGGTAGTAACGTACTTTCATGTAAATAAAATGGAATTGCTGTTTTTTCACCTTGAAATCTAACAAACTTTTTGTACACCAGATGTAAAAACGATCAATTTTCCGATGAAATGCAACAAGATCAGTTGCGTTACAAATTTTCATGAAAGGTTTCATGTCATATGTGTATATTAAAATATTCAGGAGGTTTGAAATATATTGTACATCGTTCACAAACATAATGAACAGTAGTGGTTCAAATGAGATGTTTTTGGCACACCAAATGTGGATGAGAAATCCACTGCTGACAACAATTATTCTTCGAATCTTACACTTTGTGTTCTACCGGTCTAGTATGACTGAACCCGCTTTATATTCAATTTTATATGCACAGAAAATATAATGAATTTTAACAATCGCATAATTGAACGTATGCAATTCACCAAAGCAAGTGTAAATGTTATTGTTTGCAAACTTTGATACAGCATGATATATTGTTTGCAATCTTCTATACAACAGACCTGATTCCAGCGATTTCTGGCTTAAATTTACATAAAAGATCCCAATATGTTTTGCCAAATTTAGCATTCTCTGTATGTGCATTCGATAACGCAGAAAAATGCAATTCCTTTCGGTTCAGAAAAGAGTATCGGGTTAGTCGCGTCAGATTTCATGTGTGAATAGGCTGCAACATAAACGTTCAAATGTGCCTGAAACAGCTTGTAGTGATCACTTGAAGATGCTATGGGAGATCATTGCCCTGGTGTTCTCAAGTGTAGCGCGTAGTAAAGTGTTTCTTGTCTAATGTAACTAAACATGATGAAATGGAGTAAACAAGTGGAAGGTCATCGGAAATAATCTCTCATATGCATCCGTTGAACCATTCTGAACAACCGTAGTGAGAATATCACCTTGAAATCTAACATGCGCGTAGCAAGTTACTAATTACTAATGCTTATCTCTTTTCTCCTTTTCTCTTCTCTATCCCACAAGCGGTACCTTATGACACATTGTGAACCTCGATATGCGCTACTAAATTCAGGATTTCAAAAGCATAAACCGAGACAATATGGACCCTACATCAAAGGAAGATGGAAGCAGTAAGTTTACTTTCAGCCAAATTTTCTAACGCAAGCTTTAAGATAAGATGATTTCAAAATAAAGGTAAGAAAATCATATTAATTTCTTTGAATTTTTCATATATTTATAAAACACCATATGTTAGGATGATAGAAGGGACCATCCGGGCACCCGATAGAAGCAATTTGGAAGAGTGAGGATGCCAACTTCCTGTAGTTAACATTTTGTGAATAAAGTGCGGGCTCTTTGCCTAATCTAGTAGGACTTCTTACTAGGTCAGGGCACGGTTTTGGTGTGGTTACTGAGCACTTGTTTCTGGAAAGAGATTTTCTTTAGACCCCTGTAGCTTTGGGTTGCGCGTAAGTTTATATGCTCACGCCCTACATAAAGGAACATGATGAAACATTTCCCACAGTACAACCTTGATCAGTGCTATAGGCAGTTAGTTACCTTGCTATATTAGATGGTAGTTCACATGATCATCACATTTGATAACGCAGAAATTCAAATGTTTCTTTCAAACAGTGTGCAAAATACATGTGTTTTTACCTATTAATATTCAATAATTCGTATAGTGACGAAAACATAATTTTTATATATGCCTCATGTGCTATTCCTCGATGCTATTCAAATAGTACAGTGTGTCTCACAATATGTGTCACATTTTTTCAGTCTTCGTTTATTTCAGCTGGGTAATTTTAACAACGGAATTGATAATACCCGTTTTGAATGTATTCTTTTGACAGCTTATCGCTGAATATAAATAAGCGATTCCGGTTGTTTATATTTATCAGCTACCCTGGAAGCCAAATCAAAGCAAGTTTTAAAATTACATTTGCAAAAGCTTAGACCGTGTCAGATATTCAATAGCCTTAAGCAGTTTGGAGAAAATAAGCTTCTTGTTCTTGTACCTTGAAACGGTTCAAGGAAACTGGAAATATCCATATTCAACACAATGGAGGTGCCAGACGAACTCTCAGAATGAACAAAAAGATCAAATGTGTGACGTAGCGAATGAGAAGTAATCCGTATCTGACCGTAAATTGAGCAAACAATTTCAAATGTCCCCTGCTCCAATGAACAGGCTCTTCAGATATGATCTGGAAAGCAAACCGTACAAGAAACAACGGGAGCGCGGGTTGACGGAGTGTCAAAAGCAAGCCAGGAGAAGCAGAAATCTTTTGGTTCGGCACGGTGATTGCAAGATTTTATTTTCGCATGAAAAGCTCTTCCTCGTTCAGGACAGTCTAATCAACAAAATGATCGTGTGTATGGCAAAAGTCTTGCCAATATTCCAAGAGATAAACTAGCTGTAGAACGCTACCAGAATGTATCGAAAATCATGATATTGGGCACCGTTTCACGAGAAGGAAAACTTCCCCTTCATTTCAAAGAACCTAACGTAAACGTCAACACTGAATATTACATCGAGCAGGTTTTGAAGAACCACCTTCTACCTCATGTTTCAACGTTGTAAGGGAACACCTCATTGTTTCCAACAGGACTCAGCTCCAGCTCACAAGGCAAAGAAGACACAAGCTTGGTAGGTAAAAAATTTGCCCGATCTCATCACAAGGACTTAGTTACTTTGTTTGGGGTTATATGCATCAACATATAGGCCTTACGAAAGGGCTTATTTTAAATCGATTCAAGAAATATTTGGTTGATATTTGGGACCGAATTCCTCATTAAATCGTGCGTACCAGCTGCGATGGGTTTAGAAAGCGTTTTGGCAATGTTATCAAGGAAAAGGGCGAGAGATTTGAATTGAATTAACATGGCTTATTTCTATAACATGTATCTTTCAAATAAAAATTAAATGCAATGATTTGGTAGATTTGTTTTGCTGTTATTCTGTTTTGTTATAGTGACACCTATTGTGAGACACCCTGTACAGATACACACCGACGTCTCTGGTTTTATATTTTCTAATCGATGAATCCGATATGACTCAAATGAAAAAGCGTATGACAAATTGATGTTTGTCACACGGTGTATGTAACATTAGAGATGTCACATCGATGTATCAAGCACGACGTATCTGAGTAGTAGAAATTAAGAATGGCGTAATTTTAAATTATATATAATTTGTGGTTTGAATTGGTAAAAACAATATAACAGTTCCCACAATTTTCATGAAGTTTAACCATTTATTTATCTTAAAAAAAGTAACAGATTGTTGCTTAAAATAAATAAATGCAAGCATCTGGATATTGTCCCCGCAATTTCTAAGTATCCGAAGGAACCGTGAAGAGATCCGGTCGTACTCGTACGGTGCGGACTGCACGAGTTGTTAAAGTGGTCAGGGAACGAATTAGACGAAAATCACAGCACTCTGTACGTAAAATGGCCGCAGTTCTAAATGTTTCGAGATCGTCAATGCACAATATACTGCAAAATGACCTCGGATTCCATGCTTTCAAGAAACGTAAGGTTCACGGAGTTTCGGAACCTTCCAAGCAGAAACGACTCGAAAGAGCAAGTCTGCTTTTGTCGCGGCACGGTGGGAAATTTTTTTTCTTTTCCGACCAAAAGTTATTCGTCTTGCAATAATCCCACAATGTCCAGAACGACAGATTGTGGGTTCTCTCTGAGAACTGTTCCAAAGAGTGATAGGAATATTCCACGGTTCCAAAGTGCTGCGGCAGTGATGGTTTGGGGAGGAATTTGCAAGCGACGCAAATTACCACTGGTTTTCATCGAAAAAGGCGTTAAAGTGAATGCCGTAAATTATAAAACGGAAGTTGTGGAGAAAGTTGTCGAGCCATATGTACAAAAGGTGTTGGAGATAATCACTATATTTTTCAGCAGGACGGAGTCGCATACTGCTAATCTCGTTCAGGGCTGGTGCCGACAAAATTTGACCGACTTTTTGGACAAGAACGAATGGCCTCCCAGATTACCAGATCTGAATCCCTTGAATTATTTCGTATGGTCGTACATGCTGGCGAAGGTAAATGACCACAGGGTGTCTCATATGAACCAAGTCAATCCCGTAATCAAACGAATTTGGGCCGAAATGCCGATGAAAGTCGTGCGTGCCGCCTGTGACAGTTTCGAAAAACGTCTGCAGCTGGTCAAGAAGGTTAAAGGCGGTGTTATTCCAAAACATATGCTGTAGTTGGTCAGTATTATATTGCAATATAATGGGTGAAGTTATCAATAAAATCTGGATGATCGATTTGAAATAAATAGAGTTTTATTTTGTATGAGAATATATTGGACACGGTGTAGAACCTGATTCAAAAACGATTCATTGGACCAAAGATCAAGCGATACAATGATTCTCCCTACCTTCCATCTCGACCTCGGTTCACAAGTTCTTTAGTATTTTTGCTCACCAAACGTTGTCCTCTTGTTTCAATTTGTAGAATAAATAAATATTCATTCGAGAAGCACGCAAAACGTAAAACCTATCACTGGTGTCACGTACTCCATGCTTCATTCAACAACTGTCACTCTAGTTCAAAGCTGGGGTCACACACAATATGTGTGTATGTGAACGTAAATAAAAGCATCCATCCGTCCAGACCAACACTGTTTGTTTGTAGCAAACCACTCGCAATGATTTTAATCCAACAGGGTGTGATTGAACATATCTACAACACCTATGAATTACTCTATGCCTGTCTATCTGTCTGTCTAGGAGCAAAAATCAATTATTTTCCCATCACCATCGTACATGGTCTCTTCGAAATGTTAGAATAGAAAGGCCCCTTTGTCTATAACTAACCTAGTGATGATAACTGTGTTGTCATTTTGAATTCCGGTAGTAGATGGAACTGCCCATTATAGTCAGATCGTATGATAACTATCACCAATTATGTTGAAAAGCAGATGAGCACCTCACGAAAACTCAATAAGACTGGAGTCAACAAGGAATGATTGCCGTGGTAGTGCCATTTGCCATTACACTGACTTTGATTATGTTGAAATATGTATCATCCCCTATTTTCTTACATTGCACGAATAACAACCTTTTATTGTGGAGTTATTCCAAGAAGAATTAATAAGATATTGATTTTAACTGAAGGATCTGTTTTTTTGCTGAGTCCGATTCAATGATAAACGCACAACCGAGAATAATCGCTGATTAAAAATATATTTCAATAAATCCACTCCCCTTCTGATGTCTAGACGGCTGGAATTAATCTATGTTTATTTATACCTAGATAGCACAACGAGAGCCTTGCATTTCTTCTCAAATTCTTAAATCCATCCAGAGTGATACCAATGGAATCAACTGAAGATATTTTCACCCAATTTCAATTATTCTACAACCGGCTGCTGCAGCTGATTGCCTCATCTTTGTTCCCATTTCCATAGTCCGTAAATTGCGTCCGATGAAAAATAAAAAATAAAGTGCAAGAAACATTCAGCCGGAGCTAGCAACGGCTTGGACACGTTTCTGATTGGAGGATTCGAGTGTTACAACATGCCATTTTGATCAATTTGGTACTGATTGGATAATGGTTTATTTAGGGAGCGTCCATATTTAATGAAAAACTTATAGAAATAAACTGTATTCTCAGGGTTAAAATGTTGACTCTTGGAAAGGCATATCCGAAGAACGAATAAGTGAAAAAAGTTGAGAATATACTTGTTCGGAAGATGAACCATAAAAATATGTCCAATTTTGATGGAAAAAAATGTGTGATATAACATAATGAAATTATATTTTGAAATGCTAAAAATTCTATTTTTTTATGATAATATTCATTTTCCAGATTATGTAAATTTTGATTTTCTGCAGAATCAATCAAATTTCTGCTAATTAAAATATAAATTATATAAAATCAAAACTTAATTTTATCGTTTCGTAATCTTTCGAAGCTGCCTAGTCAGAGTCAGAGTGACCATGGTGCCAGGGTGAAAAAGCAATCACGAAACATTAACGCTGCTGCTGTTTGGTCAGGCAGAATTTCATTTTACACCTTTTCATATTCTTCTTTTGGCCAACGCTTGAGCTACAAATAAAAATGAATAATCAGTTACCTGTAAAACAAAGATGGGTGACTAAATTATAGTAGCTGCAAACGCAACAAAGCTTCTCAAGATCCTTGAATCCACCAAAGAAAAGAAAAACCTAGGAACACTTTTTAAACTATTTGTCAATTAGTATCCAAAAATAAGCTGTGAAGAACTTGTCCCACAAATTGAAAAACCTATTTTTGTTGTGGGAGAACAGGGAATAATTTATAACAAGGGCTTATTTTTGTAAACTTTTCAAACGTGTATGAAGCATCTCGAAAGAAGATGGTCTCAGAATGAATATTACCAAGTTTTCTATAATTTCAAAATACAATTGAAATCATATTACATAATCATAACACATTTTATAAGGAGTGTATCGAATATAAGCTATCCACATACATTTGCGTTGTACGCATATATTTGTGATGGTTTTTTATGCTCTGAACACTGCATGCTGTACGTTTGACTGTCAGCTTTCTTTTGTTCACTTGTTTGTGCGGTTCAAATTCTGCGTTTTCAAAATGACGCGTATTGAAAAGGAATCGAAAATTAAGGTTCTGGACACATGGCTAAGTGAGAAGGGTATTACTATGCGAAAATTGGCGAAGCGGTTTGGAATTCATCATGCGAGTGTTAAAACCATCATTAATAAGTTTGGGGAACACTATTCTTTGGATGAACTACCAGGAAGAGGCAGAGAACCCGGTTTTCCAACCCGAAACTGGAGCAGAAAGTGGTATCTCTAATCATGAAGAACAAATCAATGTCAATACGTGATTTGGCCAAAAAAGCAGGAACGAGTGTCGGAATGATCCAGCATATCAAGAGGTGAAACCACCTGAAGACCTACAAGAAGCAGAAAATCTCGAAACAAAGTGCAGAACAGAAGAAGCGAGCAGCAACAAGGGCCCGGAAATTATATTCGCGTCTTTTGCAGCGTCCGGATGCATGCGTTTTGATGGACGATGAGACCAATGTAAAGGAGGACTCAAAAACCCTTCCAGCTCCACAATACTTTACTGCCGTCGTTGAGGAGGATGTGAGCGATGCGGACAGGTCGATTCAAGTGGAGAAATTTGGTCGAAAGGTACTGGTATGGCAAGCAATATGTTCCTGTGGTTTGAAGTCAACCATTTCTTACACTACCGGAACTATAAATGCGGAAATCTATCGAGCTGAGTGTTTCCAGAAGAGATTGTTGCCTTTATATAAGAAGCATAGTACACCTCCACTGTTTTGGCGGATTTAGCGGCTCACTATGCCAAAACCACTCTCAATTGGCTTGCGGAAAAGGGGAAATCTATACCCTTTGAGAAAAATATCAATCCACCAAATTGCCCTCAGCTTCGACCCATCGAACGTTACTGGGTAATTGTGAAGAGGGTCTTCAAGAAGACTGGTAAGGCAGCTGGGAACATGCAGGAGTTCAAAAAAATTTGGGCTCAAGCGTCCAAAAAATGCGATGCGACACTTGTCCGGAACTTGATGAAGAGCATTCGATCCAAAGTTCGAAAAATCGTGAAGGAATAACTTAAATTTCATCCGGTCTTCATTATGTTCAAGTTTAACCTCGTACAATAAAGCATAAATTTTTTGTATGAATAAAATATCGGTTTTCAACATAATTTGAAAGAAAGTTTGTGGATAGCTTATTCTCGATACACTCCTTAATACAAATGTTTGACATTTGAAAAAAAAAAATACTCTAAAATTTGATCTTCAAAAACCAATTTCCATCCTGAAGTTTTCACAAAAATCTTTGTTTTAACATAGAGTTCAACGTTAAGAAAATAAAGGAAAACAATATATATTCTTTTTATTTTGTGCTGATGTATAATTATTGTCGGTGAATATTTTGTTTTATCTAATGTATATATTTTTGCAAGCTTCATGCATCGGGCAACAACCTAGAGGAAAGACATCTCCTGATAATATGGTATATTGCTAATTTCATACCATTCTCTAATGGAAAGAAGTTCAAAGGACTTCTTCAAAAAATGTTGCAATCGGGACTCCAGAGACGAGCCACAATCCCACGAGACTATGCCAATGCGGCAATAATCATTTCATACGATTTCGTATAAGATGAGGCCTAGACCCTTGCTTTGTGGTTCATAGTTCCGATCGTATGAAAATCGTACGGATAATTTTCTGAATAGGAAGGTCCATTAATTATGTCACGCATTAAGGGGGGAGGGGGAGTTTGGGAAAACGTGACGGTTCATACAAAAAAAAAATTTTGGTCCGTACAAAAAACGTGACAAGGGGGGGTAAAAAATGGTCGTTCCCAATATATTGTAATCTGTGTCTGTTTTTATCACTCATATCATACGCAATGAATTTCGAGTCAATGTAGATGAATTTCATTTGTTTTGGAAATATCAGATGTCAAAATCAAGGGCGGTGAACAAATCAACTCGACAAAGCTTGTTCCTTAGGTCCTAACTGACAAACGTAAACAATGGCTTCTTCCGTAAATTTCTGGTGGCACAAAGGCTACCTATGCAAGCCTTCAGTCCTATCGGATAGGTGAACTCTTCCTCTTTGAAATGACCGTGGAAGATTAATAAAGTGAGTTTTAAATGACAAGAATTTCGTAGAAAAAGCCATTGTTTACATTTTTCAGTAGTTCCAAATGAAAAATCTTTGTCGAACTCGTTATGCTTCTATCACTATTCGTTTCTTGATACTCATTAGAGTTTGAGTTTCCAGGGCAGCTTTGTTAAAATTACAGCATCATCATCGAACATCAAAAACTCATTTTCAATTCAACTAAGCAAAAATTAAGCATCATATTCTACACCGTGTCCAATATATTCTCATACAAAATAAAACTCTATTTATTTCAAATCGATCATCCAGATTTTATTGATAACTTTACCCATTATATTGCAATATAATACTGATCAACTACAGCATATGTTTTGGAATAACACCGCCTTTAACCTTCTTGACCAGCTCCAGACGTTTTTCGAAACCGTCACAGGCACGACCTCCATCGGCATTTCGTCCCAAATTCGATTGATTACGGTTTTGAATTGGTTCATGTTAGACGCCCTGTGGTCATTTACCTTCGCCAACATGTATGACCATACGAAATAATCCAAGGGATTCCGATCTGGTGAACCGGGAAGGCTGTTAATTCTTGTCCAATAAGTCGGTCAAATTTTCTCGGTACCAGCCCTGAACGAGATTGGCAGTATGCGATGGCGCTCCGTCCTGCTGAAACACATAGTGATCATCTCCAAACACCTCTTGTACATATGGCTCGACAACTTTCTCCAAAACTTCCGTTTCATAATATACGGCATTTACTTTAACGCCTTTTTCGATGAAAACCAGTGGCAATTTGGCCTCGCTTGCAAATTCCTCCCCAAATCATCACTGCCACAGCACTTTGGAACCGTGGAATATTCATATCACTCCCTGGAACATTTCACGAAGAGACAGCCCACAATCTGTCGTTCTGGACATTGTGGGATTGTTGCAGACTTGCTCTTTCGAGTCGTTTCTGCTTGGAAGGTTCCGAAACTCCGTGAACCCTACGTTTCTTGAAAGCTTGGAATCCGAGGTCATTTTGCAGTATATTGTGCGTTGACGATCTCGCAACATTCAGATCTGCGGCCATTTTACGTACAGAGCGCTGTGATTTTCGTCTAATCCGTTCCCTGGCCACTTTAACAACTCGTGCAGTCCGCACCGTACGAGTACGACCGGATTTCTTCCGGTCATCCAACGAGCAGGTGTCACGGTACCTTCGAATGGTTCGGTACACAAAATCCCGCTTAACTCCGAAGTTTTTCAAATTCTTAAAATAGCTCCCGGGCGCTCACCTTTCAAAAACGTTTTGATCACCACAGAACGAAACTCCTTCATCGCTAGTAAAATATAAACACCGAATGTAAACAATCGGATATAACCTAAAAGCGTTTGTATAAAAATAGTGCAAAACTACACCAACACATACGTGAAGCATGTTGAGTAGTTGCACGACACCAATGCAAGGAAAAAGTGTATGAGGATATATTGGACACGGTATACATCAAAGAAACAAATATTGATTCTTCATTTGGAACTCAAAATCTTTCCTTCCTAGATGAAATTGAGTATTGATATTGACAACAGCACAGGCGATAATGAACATCCATCGACGGATGGAACAAAAGCAAATCATGGCTTCAAAACTAAGAGTTTACATTTCGCGAGAATACTGTTATTTAAAATTCGAAACTAAAATCCACGCAGATAGTTGATCCTGTTCGTTCAGGTTGCCTTCATTTTCAGCTACGTTTGAGAGTAAATGAATTATTGTTTCTACTGGTACTGATAGTGATACCATTGATACCAAGATTGAAATTATTATACATGAATTTTGAATAAATTTATCTTTGAGTGTATTGATGTAAATTTTAAACCAACAAAATAAAACGACATTAGACAATTAATACTATTATAATGCGGAGTCTAGTAACATGAGTACCACAGCACGAGACTAAAATTCATAAAACTGCCATTAAATTTAAAGCTAAACTCGAAAATTTATGTTCATTCCATGCTATGAAATCAGTAGAACTAGCAAATCTGTTCGTTGTTTTCCGCAACGAAATAGATTTGTGGATTTTAAGAAGCTTACCTTCGTATTAAATGCAACACGCTTAACTTTGTCACAGGCTACGAAGCATTTGTTAGAAACCGAGAAGAACATCTCGTTCATTGTACGAAAACAATACAAAAACTAAGAATATTTTGTTACCAATACAAGAGAAACGATTAGGCATATATGAAGGTTTTGTGCAATTTACAGGACATTTGCAGAATATACATAAACTCATGTTTACAGGAAAAAACGAGTAAAAGCTTATTTACGAAAGTAAATATTCAGTGTACATTGACATGTCCACCCCTAGACTACAACTTACGAATTTTTCAATACAAAGACCGCTTTCTGAGCTACAGGTTCTTAATTTAATCCTATGCAAAATGCATTAAATCCATTTCCGGGTAAATTACCTGTCAGTTATTTATTTTTTTCAGTAGAGCCTATATGACGAATTTCACGCCAACTCATCCAGTGGTTGGCAGCAACCCTTTCAGAATCAAAATGAAACTTTGTTGGGTTGTATAGGCTATGTTTTTTCAAACAACTTTGCATACATTGTTTTTTAAAAATTCTGAATTTAAAGAGATTTAAAAATCGACTTATGGGATTAAGTTTTTTGGTCGATTTTTTTAAATCATCATAACTCAAAAAGGACAAGACTTACAAAAAAAATGATGTATAGATGACTTTAAGAAAATTGTCTGATTTTAAAATTTATTAACAATTTGCAAAAAAACGACTTGATTTTTTCCTCTAATAAAAGACAATATAATTGTCTAAAAATTCACAATACATTTTTGAGATGGGCACTTCTGAGGATATTTTTTTTTAACTATAACTTTTTCATGTCCTAGTTTTCCCGTTTATCGCACCAACTCGTCTTATAAGTTTGTCCTAAAAAACCTTTCACAGAAGCCAATTAAAGTTAATTATAAAGCCAATTTGGATTTTTTAAGAGATCCTTGAATGTGTGAAAAAATCAAAGGGTACTCCATTTAGAAAGGAGCTTGTTTAATTATTTTATTTTTTTAAACTTTAGTGATAATACAAATAAATTAGGTGATTGAACCTGTTTGTTACCAAAAACCATATGGTGTTACAATGTTTAATTATTAACTCTGACAATTTTTGTTATTTCCTAAATAAAATGACCGTTGGGTGCTGACGGTACAGTACATTGTATCCACATGAGGCTGATGTTAAGTTATAGATTTGAGATAAAATACTGTTATTTCTACCCACATAAGTTACTATTATTTAATCAAGGCGTCATACTAACAGTGATTATAGTTACATGATTAGTTGGGAAAAGGAACTAGTGGTATAAGAATCAGAATTCAATATTTTACACGTATCAATAATCCCAGGCAGCCACAAGAATTTCATGTAAATATCATCCGCTATGATAGAAAATATACATTCCTGGAGATATGACCTCAAGTTGGATGCAACAATGCATACTTATGAGTCATGCCAACGATTTTGACGCACAATAGGAATACCATCACTAAAAAGAGGCGTCCACGCCGAAACGAAGCAAATTGTGGATCAGGATTTCAAGGACCCACAACAACCAAACATTGCTAAATTTCATTAAACAAAATTCAATATTACGCCCCCACTGCAGGTGGGATGTTAGGCAAAGGTGCAACGTCCTTGGTTCCAGTACTTACTTCTACCTAAGCCATTTCCTGCTCAATTTTCTACACCCTATTCTATTTCCAACCTACCGTACACCGACGGACTTTCAACACTGTCTCTTCATATCTTTCATTCTAGCAAACATTACTGTCCACTCTTGGTGCCTCATGGTGATGAGCGAACATCTCCTTCTTCATCATAATCGTTACTCGACGCACGG
>JASCZW010008338.1:0-52033 GCA_034211315.2 Aedes japonicus | reverse complement strand
ATTATTCTATTTGAACCTGTCCTCTCTTATACATTTTGCTTTATATTTTATTTTCTTGACGCCTTCCTTTCTGGGTTATGATATTCAATGGTGACATAGGTTAAATTATGAAAATTTTACTCAAACAAAAACTCTTTTACTGTTAAATTCAATTGATCGTCCTGAAAAGGTCGGCGATTATATTACGTGTTGGAAAATAATTCTACCCTCTTTGTTTACTTTCTCTTTCATTCATATTCCAATCACCTTTACATTTTTCATCCTACTATTTGTAGTCTATGCAAGCCATCACTGTTGTGTTTCGATCTGTACTAAAGGAAGAGAGCGAGACCGGAGAAAATCTCTCAATGTTAGATTCACCCTAATGAAAAAAAAAACCCGATAAATATCCGGTATTGCTTTGTCTCCCATACAACAACCAGGCGGACTGTGGCGAGAGAGCAAAGTCTCGTTCGAACCGGCAGCATGAAACTGCTTGCGAACATTGAACCAATTTTCGTTCTCCCGCGACTATATCCTAGCGTTGTAGCGACTATATCCTAGCATTGTAGCAGAACAAAGCAAATTTAATAATAGGGGATGGGTCACAATTGAAAAATCAGACACCAGCAACAAATTAGAAATGAGAAGAAAAATTAGTATTTTCCATTTGAATCCAACTACCTTTGCTTATCTTGACAGATACGCGTATTTCGTCTACAATGTGCAGACTTCTTCAGTGTCTCGTACTAATCGACGAAGTCGAGTTATTAGTACGAGACGCTGAAGAAGTCTGCAGTATCGTTGTCTGCAAATTGTAGACAAAATACGCGTATCTGTCAAGATAAGCAAAAGTAGTTGGAATTGAATGGAAAATACTACTTTCTTCTCATTTCTAGTTACAGGTATTCCACTAAACAGCTCAAACCCTCTAGGATTTGAAGCAAAATTATTTTGAAGAAGAAGAAGCCATTTGCTACCTGTTCGGAATGTTTCGGCGTTTCGGATTCGTTATTCCGATCAGCAATTAGTCAGAAATATCTTCGAGCTAGTATTCGACAATTTGAACCTATGCCTGGTGAAGGATCTTTCTAATGCTTTACAGAAAACGTTCTGATGGATACTCACGTTCCAATGGCTTGATGAACACTCATTTATTCTTAAAGGCTAGTATGCAGCTGACAAGTAAAGGATCGACTGCCTGAAAAGTTTTATTCCCTTTTTCCTTTCGTCGAAAATAGTATGCAAATACTGACGCGGCGGTTCATGCGTCTTTCTATCTCGCCGCTTATCGCCATGTGCTTATCTTCTACTTCCTACGGTGATAAATTTATGGTTTTTGTTTGTGCTTATTTTGGCATGTCTAGTTATTTGTCTGAACAGATTATGCTGTCTAAAATAGTTCTGCTCATGATCTAAATTCCATTAAAATACAATAATGATTAAGTTCAATTCAATTGTCAACACTACCTGTTTCCTACGATCGTGCTAGGGAAAATTAATATTTCAACCTGTTGATATGCTAATTTGTATGGGAGAAAAAGTAGGTCATTTTTAATTAAAAAATTGAACTACTTATGCTAATGGAACTTCTTTCAAATTTCAATGTGAAAAATTGGTGAGTTTTTCTGATCCATTGGCGTACGAATGAAGCCATTCTGTTTAGTCGGGACGGGAGGTATAAGCGTTCAAAAACCTTTCACTTTAGCGTAACGCTCTCATTTTTCAAAATTTTGAAATGACACCCGGTATAGAAAAGAGAAACGTTGTCCTAAATTAAAACGAATACGATAAGTTTAAACCCAAAATAAACGATACAAATAATGTGTGTGTGCGGTTTTCATTTTTATAGTAAAGATAACGGTTGATGGAAAGGTTTATATCTTAGCTATTTCCGTTGTCAGAAAAGCACGAGAAAAATGCTTTTTTCAACTACAATCAAAACCTGCACCATGCCAGTTTTTGGGTGTAGCTCAGAATATAGATCCAACCCATTTAATCGATTTCGTACCAGGTCCTGATTCTTCCTGGTGCAAAGCGTTCAAAGTTAGAGCCATTTTATGCCAAATCTTAATTGACTTTTATATTTTTCTTCCAGGCTACACACTTAGATTTTTTAACAGAAATCTATAAAATTTTGCAGAATTCTCAACAGCTGAACGTTTGGTAATCCAATTTAACAGATTTCGATAAAATTTTACAAATTGCGGTGAATTTTTTACAGATAACTGTAAAATTTAACCGAAATCCGTTAAATCGGATTACCGAACGTTCAGCCCTTCAAAGTTTGGTAAAATTTTATAGATTTCTGTAAAAAAATCTAAGTGTGTACAAAAGATCGAATACATTATAAATTACTTCTCAATCATGAGGAATATCTCATTCGAAAATAAATGGTATTCAACTATCCCTAACTCGAAGGTAATGCAGCCAGCTTCCGCCATATTTTTCAATTAAACTTCCAAAAATTACATTCGTCATTCATTATCCGAATAAGATGGTTCCTTCGATATCAAATCAAAAATAGTTAACTATAAAACAATACCTACCATATTTTTCCATCAATCCTGATTAAAAACAATTTTTGAATGAAGCGTAGACTTTGGTTAATCCCCCTCCCCCCAGAAAAGTCTACGTGGTTTACTGCGTGGTTTAGCCCCTAATGCAATATAGGCGACCCTAATGAAAAAAACTGAGCCCCCTGGGGATATCTCCTACCAAAGACTAAATCGTCACCTGGGGTAAGATAAGCAACCTGCCTGTTTACATAAAAAATCGTAGTAATATTTTCTAAATATTTTCAAATATTTTTTCGAGCGTTGCATCCTTGCATTATGTACTACAGGTACACATGTTTATTTTCTACAAAACTACGATTTTTTTTTATGTAAACAGGAAGGGAGCTCTTGCCCTGAGTGGTGGTCTTGCCCCTACGCTTATAGACACGGAACACGCTAATGGAAAAGGAAAACGAAAATTTTTAAGTTTAATTGTTACCCTAAGCTGAGGGTTACACATACTTCCTGTTGGCTCAGATCGACGAAGTCGGTATGAGCGTGTTCGTGCATCTACCGTCCTTTGGCGTGTTCTATTCTAATAAAGGCAAGTAAAGGCTAGTATGCAGCTCAAAAGAAATGTGCAGTAGTATATGACAAGTAATGGCTAAGAAATGATTTTACTGTCGGAATTACTTGTCTTGTATGCAGCTGAAAAGAAGGGCAAACTTCGTAACGTTAGTAACGCTTGACCATGTAAGTTAAATGGGGCTGTCACTTTTTCTTACGGGATAATATTGCGTTCGATTATTCCGCAAGGAAAACTGACATTTCTCCTGTACTGGAACTGTTTTCAAAATTACTTCGTTAAAAATGGCAAAAATTACTTCAGGCCTGTACTTGTCTAGGCTTTATCGGTGAAACTATATTTTAGCAACCACGGTGTTAATTTTACATAGGATCTATGGAAAACTTACTTTTACAAAGAAAATTTGACTTCGAAAAAAATCCTGCGTTAGTCAATGACAGTCAGACTTCAATACTTCATTCAACTTTACAACCATTTTAACTTTACCACCATTTTAGTTATTTCTTCGATGCACTCTGGGATGGCATATTGCTTCAAGTAATTATAATAAAACATCGTTTGAAGCGCTTCTCTCCTTGTTGTCATTATGTTTGCATTAAACGCGTTTAAAACTGGGCCAACAAAATAAATCGACGCTTTTGTCCGCAAACATTGTTTTGCTCTTAAGGGCATCTTCAATGGCGATCCAAATCGTGGATTGGATTTATTTTTTTAGACCAAACGCAAAAACATCGCTGCACCGGTGTTGTAAATTTTGTTTTATACTGGATCTATTTTGCATCATTTTAAAACTGGTATATGTTTTGATCTATTCTTGCAGCAATTTGGAACAAGAAAAATATCGTTCCAAATTACTACACGCTACTTGATAATACCAATTATTGAGTAAAATTTCAGTTTTTACTAAACAATAACTCAATTTTATTGAGTATATTCCGAGGAATATTTAAATATGTGAGCCGAAAAGTAACCGTGTTTGCTGCATGTGATGCTGGCGGTGGACTAAAATGTTGTGTTGCTGTCGAATGCTGATAATTACCTCCACTTGCTCCCGGTGCTAGTGAATTGCCTTTTCGTTTCATGCCTTCATAACTGTAAAGTAATAGTCCGCTTCGACTCACGCTACGATCTCGACTGACTGTTACTTGTTGTCTTCGACCCGATCCCAATGGTGTGTTGCTATCTCTTTCTTCGCTCACTGTGTCAGCTCGCGGTACTAATGAATGGTTACTACTTATCCTTACATCTCTCCCTTTTTTTAAAGATGAATATTATCTCACACAATTTTATCAAAAGTTTGTGTCTTTATTCAACTATGCTTGTTTGCTTCTACATATAATTAAACATAATCGTCATATCTATCAGGTCGTTTACGATTCCGTTTCTGACGCGTCTGAACACTGGTATTAGCTGCTTCCGATGTTGATTCGGTATCTGCGTCGGCTACATGTTCTCCTGATGTTTTTGTCTCAGAGTTAGTGTTTACTTCAGGAATGCTCTGATGGTTATCCAGTTTCTTCAAGTGTGTACTGTTCCTCACATCAACCTTACCCGAATCATTTGATTTGATAAATACTGCTCCGTTGTCCACGTTAACTACTTCAAATTCTTCTTCTCTAAAATTCGGTTCAGATGTTCCCTTCTTTAAGTTTTTCATTAGTACAGTATCTCCTCTACCCAAATCATGTTCTTTAGCCTGGCGCCGCTGGTTGGCTCGATCCGCGTGATACTCTTTCTTAGCCATATCCCTGTCTCTAGCAGTCTCCAATGTTAGGTTAGGTGGACTGTGGATTGAGGGAATCGTATTCTGGAGTTCACGATTGAACATCATTTGACCCGGTGATATTCCCGTAGCTTCTTGTGGCGTGGAATGGTATAATGTGAGATACTCATACAGATCCGTTTTCCAATCGGTTTTCTGTATCGAGCTGATCTTTATACGTCTTCCAAGAGTACGCATTTGTCGTTCCACTGCCCCATTCTGTTCTGGCCAGTATGGTGTGGTCAGATTCAGATGAATTCCGTAACTGATACAAAAGTTTCTAAATTCTGTAGATCTGAATTGAGGTCCATTGTCAGAAGTTATCGATCTGGGAATACCAAATGCGCTGAACATTCTAAGGAGTGCCTTGATTACCTGTTGAGTGGTAGCTGGCTTCATAGGTTCAACTTGTATGAACCTCGTAGTATAACAGACGACTACCAATAATGACATCTCGTCAGGTAAACCTTCCTTGAAATCAATGGCTAATTCCTGCCACGGTTCCGTTGGAATCCGTCGATGAATTGGGTTTGGTTTGTCTGGTAATGACGTCATCTTGCATGGTTTGCAGCTACGTACAAACGTGTCGATAAATTTATCCATAGCAGGAAACCATATTTTTGCTCTCAACTGGGCTTTCATTGATGTACATCCTTGATGTCCCGCATGTGCCAATAATACCACTTTCTCTCTCAACCTTTTCGGTATAACAATTCTGTCACCTCGTAAAACTAATTCTCCGCATGTCGTTAAATCGTCTTTGATAGTCGCAGTTTTGTACTCATTTTGCACTTCATCCCAAATTCCAGAAAATATTGCATCTTTTACAGTTTGCAATTCATCATCGGCCAAGGTCTCCCTCTCAATTTCGTCCATGGTCAACGCAGAAGGTTTTACTTCTTCTGTTATCCAAGCGATCATGTCTGTCTCCCCATCATTTTGTGACTTCGTCTGTGATAGTCTTGACAAAGCATCCGCTATGTTGCAATCGCCTGGTTCGTACCGCACGGTGAAATCGAAACTTTGCAGTCTAAGGATCCACCGCTCCATCCTGGCAGATGGTTTTGACTGTATGTGGTTGAACAAGTATTCTAATGGTTTACAGTCCGTTATTAAAGTGAAATGCAAACCATATAAATACACAAACAACTTTTCTATTGCCCAGACTAGCATAACACTCTTTCTCCGTTTGAAAATACTTTTGTTCATGATTGGCCAAACTTTTTGAAATGCAACAAATTGTACGTGATTCTCCATTTTTGACCTAGCATAGAGAAATGTTTAAATGAAAACGTGTTTTATTTCTAAATTGCATCGTTTTAACAACTTTAGTAATTACCAACCTGCATCAAAATAGCTCCTAAACCATAAGGACTCGCGTCGGTTATCAATAGTGTTTCGTCTAGAGGGTCGAAGAATCCCAAAGATTCTACTTTCGAAAGCATTCTTTTCAAATGTTCTAATTCAGCTGAATGGTTAGCCTCCCACTTGAAAGTGCTATCCTTATTCAGAAGCGTTCTCATGTTGTACGTAATTGTTGCCAAGTTTGGTAGAAACTTCCCCAGAAAGTTGATGAGTCTCAGTAGTGACCGCAACTCCGACACATTCGATAGAGGTTTAAGATTCAAAATTGCTTGAACTTTTTCGTTGGTAGGACAAATACCATCAGTACCAACAAGATATCCCAGAAATGAAACTTCTCTAACAGATAGCATTGATTTCATTTCGTTAATTTTCATATTCAAAGACATGAGCCTTTTCAAAACTTCTTTCAGTGATTCATCGTGTTCTTCATCGGTGGCACCATAGATCATAATATCATCCATGTATATCACTAAACCTTTTATTCCTCTGAGCAAATGTTCCATTTCTCTTTGGAATAGCTCTGGGGCTGATTTAATTCCAAACATAAGTCGGCAGAACCTATAAACACCACTCCTTGCTACAAAAGTAGTGATGTTACGGCTTTCGGGTTCCAGTTCGAAATGGTAATAAGCAGACTCTAAGTCGATTTTCGACACTTTGGCAACCTTTCAAACAAATGGTTAATTTATTCATCATTATTTGAATCGTCATTTGAAAACAGATCAACGAAATTATCTTACCTTTCTTATTGACAACATCGCATTGTCAATGTTTGGCATCGGGTAGTTTTCTCTTATGACCGCTTTGTTGGCTGCCCTCATATCAACGCATAGACGAATCCTGCCATCTGCTTTTCGCACTGCAACTAACGGAGAGACCCAGGTTGAAGGTCCTTCAGCTCTCTCGATGATGTGCTTCTCCAGTAACTCCAAAATAGTTTCTTCTACGTCAGCTTCCATCATAACAGGGAGTCTTCGTGCCAGTTGGACGACCGGCTGGGTCGAGTCATCGACTTGGATTTTCAAACGTACGTTTGGAACTTTTGGAAAACTTTTTTGTACCTTGTTGGGAAGTTCCGGCGAGAGGTTGTTAACTGCATATCCGATTTTCAGTACCCCTAAGGCAAAAGCTGTGCCTTTGCTTAGTAGATTTGTTTGTCCTTTTGGAGCTACTAAGAAATGGGTCCATACTACGGAATCTTCTCCCGGTATCCTGACTTCTGTCTCAAATGCTAAATTGAAATCGATTTTCTTATCCGATGCAAATGACTGGAGGCAAACTTCATTGCCAGGAACCCTTTTGTTGATCATGTTAGCTCGCTGATGTTTAAGATGTTCGAATGTGTAGTTATTGATAATGTTTGCAGGTGAGCCAGAATCCACCAACAGATTGATCATTACGCCGCCAACATCCAAAACCAACACATCATTTTGTTTTATACAGCTCTGTCTGTTGTTCTCTCAGTTATAGCATGAATTCTCTTTGGAATCGGCCCGCTTTGATCCGACGCTATTGAGACATCTCGCTTCCGTTTTCGGCAACATACAACAAAATGTCCTTTCGATTTATATCCATGACAAATAGCATTTTTCGCTGCGCATTTATCCACGTTTTTTGCAATATGACCCGTCTGATTACAATTGTAGCACCGTCTAGAGGATTCACTTTTATTTACCCTTGGAGTATACTTCCCATTTACCCGCTGTACAATTCCATCTGTGTACGACGAGGAAGGTTTGTCGTACAGTTTTGTTTGTTTTTGAACCTCTTCTATGGTTTTTCCCAATCTAATTGTCTCATTGAGTGTCAAATCATCTGTGAGTAATTTCTTCCTCAGCTCAGATGATCGACAACCTTCAATCACTTGATCCACGATGACATCATCAGTATTTGCAAACATACATCTGTTTGCCTGATCTTGACGTCTGAAAATGTATTCTTCGAAACCTTCGTTTTCTTCTTGCTTCATAGCGCGCAGCAAATGTCGTTCAAAACGTTTATTGGTCTATGGTGCAAAATATGAATCCAAGGACATAATCGCTGATTCGTACTGAAGCTCTACTGTCGGTTCACTACCGTCTGTTGTCTCGGCAAGTACTCTCCATTTTGCGATTTTATCGAAATACGTTTGTAAATCTAAGGCACCAAGGACTAACAATAAGTCATATTTATCGTTGTCATTTTCCACTTTATTTGCCTTTGTGTATCGTTCAAAAGCGCGTTTCCACCTGAGCCAGTCATTTCGAGGGTCCGTTCCCGCTTTGAATGGTGGCATTACAGCCGCATCTATTGAAATTGGAAGAAAACACGATACATATGCCTCATTACAAAACGGGTTGATCAACACTCTTAAAACAAATATTCACATCTCTCAGGGATCCGTAAACCCTCTCTATAGTTATATGTAACAAATTGAAAAATCATTGAGAAATATGACTGCCCTTGGGTAGGCACAAATAGCTTTCATATCTACTGGCATTCCACAAAGGTAGCATTTCGCATGCAGTAAATTTATCCCACATACGCTAATCATACTATGATTTACAAGCAACCCCCCCTATTTTATGCAGAAAGAA
The DNA here is from genome assembly GCA_034211315.2 of Aedes japonicus. NCBI lineage: Eukaryota > Metazoa > Arthropoda > Insecta > Diptera > Culicidae > Aedes > Aedes japonicus. Next base: position 43,267 of record JASCZW010008338.1, on the reverse strand, counting down.
TCACAAAGATCTTCTTTTTTTCTTGGTAGGCAACTTTGCAGCACGAAGCAATCCTTCACGAAGAAAAATTAACCAGCACGTAGCAAGCGACTTCATGTGTGAGCAACTTCTCACAAACAAAATTAGAAAACACCTTATTGCACGAAGCAAACCTTCACAGAGAAATCCCCAGCACGTAGCAAAGAAAGAAGAAATTGAAACCTTTTCATTCCACGTAGGAAACATTTCACACACAAAAAAAACAGGAGTTGCTCCCAGTACCTTCGGCCTAATGCGTTCACCTTGTTCTTTTTTTGTTAAGCCAGAACGCTACCTGGCATATGGAAACACATGAAATGAATCAACGAAAAAATTAAATAAATTCGGCACGATAGTTTCATTTTCTCCTCCAACGTGGTGATTCGACTTTCCTTTTCATATCACGAATTCCACCATTTTTCTTCACGAAACAAAAAAAAAACAAACAAAAAAAAGTTTTACGGCCCACGAATCGACTTTTTTTCCGCATTATCATCAATCTTGATATTCCTCCATTTTGTTCCAGAAAGATGGTGTTGTGCCACCCGCATCACATTTTTTCCAGCGTCACTGGACTTCCGTAAAAAATGAGTTTTATACGAACAAAACTTATAAATTTATTCACTTTTATGAAGAATTCAATCGTAATCCAATTAAACTTTTTTCCTTTCCTAACTATTTCGGTTTTACGATCCAGAAAGTTTTTTTCACTTACCAATTTTCATCCTCGTCGCCATTGTAAAGTAATAGTTCGCTTCGACTCACGCTACGATCTCGACTGACTGTTACTTGTTGTCTTCGACCCGATCCCAATGGTGTGTTGCTATCTCTTTCTTCGCTCACTGTGTCAGCTCGCGGTACTAATGAATGGTTACTACTTATCGTTACAATAACGAATGCTTGTCTTAGATTTTTGACAGCCACTGCATTTTTTCGGAAAACGATGACTAGATTGAAATGCGGAGGTTCCGAGATTCCGAATAGTATTTCGATTGCTCGGAAATGAGAAGAAATGAAGTCTTCAAAGTAAACAATCTGTTTATTGATAGATTGGTCATACATTCAACTGTATGAGCTTGCAAATAGCTCATACAGATAAATTTTGGAGAAGCCTCTAGTTGATTCTAGTTGTCGCATAATGTCCAGGAACACCGCTCTTGGCATGCAGAAACGCAGAAACTGCTTCTCGTTGTAGGTTTGCGTGTCGCTAAAGTAGTCTTGGAACAGCTGATGACCGGAACGGAAATCACGGTGTGACCCTCTCCGTTTCGATTCTTGTTTATCCGCTGCCTAACTACAAATCAGCATTATTTAATATCGTTTTAATGAAATTCATGCATTCACACACTCACCTTTAGCCAAACGAAAGAGCAAGTACTCCTAGTCGTCAGCTAACGATGCACTACTGGCATTAAAAATTATTTGGTCAAACCAATCAATCGCAAAATGTTTAACAACAATAAATACAACACCGGTGCGGGGAACGCAAAGTTGGTCTATTTAAGCTTCGCTGATGTAAATCAGGTATAAAGTTGATCTAAAAATAAGACCGCCGCTGAAGATGCCCTAACTGTTCCATATTATTCAAGCAACGGATTATGATTCGAACTTGCAACAGAAGCTTTGAACCATTTTTTTTCAAACGGTATCAACTGTCAAACTGTTCTATGCGCATGATAACCAATGAGATGTATACAGGTGGCAAAGAGCAAGGTGTTTTTTGGTATTAATAACGAAAAATGTGTAAACAATCCATTATTTCGGGTAGTGACGGAAAACTCCAAAAACAAGCAAATGATAACAACGCAAGTTTAACTTCGGTTCGCATCCTCTTAATGCTCAAAAAGGCATTTTCCAGCCGAGACCTTTTAAAAAGTATACCAATTATCGAAAATTAACATTCCAGCTTGTTATTTGCTGCTGTTATGAATTGTTGTTTTTTGGAGATCTACGTTACGCATGTTTACAAAATTAGGGCTGTGCATCATCTCACGAACACAATGACAGTATTTTACATTACACTAATACAACTTAACCACTTCTGCTCCACCTTTATAGACCTCATTGCATAATAACGACATTCCACAATGCAAAAACGTGGTAACTTCGCGCAGACATCAGCAGGCTGCAGGTCATGCTGCAGGTGGCAGCGTTGTTAGAAAAAAAAAACAGTCCAATGAGCCGTTCGTTTGAACAATTTTTTTCCAGAGAATGATTGGATTGACTTATTTACGAGATAACGGATAACGGGTCACCTCGCCAGATTGTTCTTTATAAAAGTATGTTTTCAAATCCTATGTAAAATTGAAAGCGCGGGCGCTAAAATACCGATCGGACTGAAATTTTTCATAGTTATTATAGGGCCCAAAAGGCTCCCAAAAATCACAAAAGAACTTTAATTTAAATGTTGCCCCAGGCTAATGCCCAGTTTCAGCGTCAATCCAAAACCTGTAATGTGAAACGGTAAGTCACAATAAAATTAAGAAATAAACGCAGTGACGAAAACTTCAATGAATGCCTTGATCTGCTTCGGTTGGTAGGATCCCTGCTTCACAACAATACGTCCGGCATAATCGACGCCAGTGACACTGAATGGCGGCGAAAGAGTTACGTTGCATTGGCAGTTCACCCATTAGCTGCTTATCATCGGCTGGATTCGTTCGGAAGCACGTCAAGCATGACCTGGTGATCTTTCGTATTGCTAATCTGACATTCGTCAGTCAGAACCGTTGTCTCATTACACGGTTACTGGCTAAAACCCATTAATGGGTGCAAAAATACGCATTTTTCAACACCACACGTAATTGTCAAACAATGGGTATAATTTGATTTGCCAAAATGGGTAAAAAAAATACCCATCGGTGAGAACTTATTAGCAGGGTGAAAATGGGTGAAAAATAGTTATGAAAATTCTTTAACTCTCTTCAGTCGTTTGTGCGTTGCGATTCAGTTGAGTCTCGAATCAAATTAATCCGGTCCGAAATCTGCCAACAAAGGCAATTCCACAAATAAGCTGAGCAAAAGTGGATAGTTGGTCCAGTTGGTATGTAAAAGATTCCTAAATATATGAATACATAAAATTAAAATGATCAATTTCCAAAACCGCCATTTTCAGATTGTTTGAAAAAAGGAAGAGCTTTGATAGAAACTGGACTTCGAGTCTTACAAAAAACTAGAGAGTAAGTAAATCCAAATTTATTCGGGAAACTTTTTGTTAAATTGAATTTTAAATTAAGGTTACGAATGTCCTGTTGCTGGCTGCAGCTCCGCTGCATATAACTTCCAGGATCTAAACAATGACATAAAAAACTTCCATAACCTCAAAACCAGCGTTAATACCATTTCAATACCATTCCGTTCCTTTGTAAAAGCTGTGGGTCCTTGAAATCTACGTTTTGGGCTTTTGCTCGCCACACACTTCATTTTCATCCAAGGATCCATCTGGATGAGGAAGCTGCAGAATTCGATCCACAAAGTGAACCTATGGAGATCGATTACATCCTTGAAGATGTGAAACGAAGCATACATGACCCATTTACTTCATTTTACATAATACTAATGCTGTTCAATAAAAAATATTTAGAAATATATCGATTATCTACGACTATTTTTATTTCCAACGGATAATTTTTCGAAAGCACACGATTTCATTATCAATTTATCTATTCATGATTCAAAAATGGGTGTTTTTTTTACCCATTTTGTAAAAAAACAAATATCACCAATGGGTAAAAAAATACCCATTTTTTGACGGAAGTGGCCCATACTCATTAATGGGTAATTTGCGTTTACCCATTAAATGAGGAGTGGCGATTATAGCGAAAGTGAGTACTATAGTACCCATTAATGGGTTTAAGCCAGTAACCGTGTAGGTGATATGAATAAAGTGAGTGAAAGCTTTTACTTTGCTCAAATGCGTACGTCAAACCTTTTACTTGAGCATTTACTCACATCGATAATTTGACAAAAGTATGAATTTGAGTATATTATTTTCGAACATCCAAATCCATATGAATAAAAACTATGATCGGAGTAAATGCTAACACAATCTTGAGTCACCTGTTAAGCATACTCAGTTGAAATTGAACTAACAGAATCGTGTGTTGCATGGAAAGAACAATATAAAATGTACGTGGGAAATGTTGTAAATTTATCATTTCCAATGGAAGCTGGCGTGAAAGTGTTTATAAAGTTTTGATAGTTCACACACAAAAAATAATGATTATTTGAATTAAAAAAACCAATGCTTAAATTGAAAAGTTGCGTTGGTTCTTTTTCGTAGAAAGCGGTTTGCCTGCACAATAAAAACATTCAAACTGTCAAATCAAAAATGTCTTGCTTGGTACATTTAAAAGTTTAAACTTCCAAAACGAATTGTAGAACTGTCATCGAAACCGTGGCATCGTTAAAAATAAAAGCAAATTATTTTAATTTCAAAATGAATTTTCAACCTGAAAGTTGTTACGTTAGATATTTTTTTGTAATATATAGGCCGTTTTAAGAAAATAGGCTAGGAAATAAATACAACCGTTGCGTAATTCGCACGAACGTGAGCGATAAACAAATTTGCTTCATGGGTGCCCTGCTTGACATCTGAACTTGTATTATGGATTTTCTCGCAAATGGAGCGATGTGCCAAAGCTTCGGAGGAGTAAAACAGGAAGTAAAAGAGCCGAGGAGAGTACCGTTGTGTGGTCGAGTGCAGTTCGGTCGTGTTAGCCGTGGGAAAAAAAAAAGGAATCGCCGTGCAAGTTAGGACTGTGTAGTTATTGTGCCCTATCAAACGAAAAGCAGGGGTCAGTGCGAAGGTGATTCGTTGCGGCATCCGGTGCAGGATTCTGCAATCAAGAGCGGCAAAAAACACTACCGGCTGCTACAATTAGACCGAGCGAGCAAATGTGCCACCGCCAAATTGGCGTGAAACCACATGCGAAAGTAAGACCAGCCAGAACCAACCGGAAGGGCACACGGAACACGATTGCTGATCTACCTACAATACGAAAGGTCTTCACTAGAAGGCCTTTCTTTTGCTTGTGTTTCATTTATTCAGCATTCCGGCAATCGATTGGTTGCGACCGTTGCAGAAGAGAGAGCGGTGCACGAGCGAAAGTCCAACTTCGCCCACGACGACTTACTGGGGAGCAGACGAAATCCGAAGGTGGTAGCAGCAGCAACCGGAAGACACCGGCAATCGCGATGCAGTGCATTCTATTCAGCGAGACTCCTAGTGCAGGAGCCCCCATAAGCACCAAACACAGGTAGAGAGCGGGCCCGTGAGTACAAGTTAGGAATAGATAAGAAAGTACAGGAAATAATAGAAAGAATAGAAAAGATAAGAAGCAGAATGAGAAACAAAGGAGAGGTGTAGGAAAGTATGACGGGCAAAGAGGCCAGAAAGATGGAGTGGGAAAAGTAAAGTGGGAGATCAATAAAAGTTTCGTTGTAATCTACGCTTTTGAGTTGGTGCGTTTATCTTTCAGTGTTTGTGATCCGCCCTTTCGCATATGGTAACTTTGCTCTACCGACACGGAAAATAGCAACACTGGCGCCCAACTTAAAAATCCACACATTTTGAACTACCGTTAGCGATATTTTTGGTTTGTAATTTGTAATATTTGGTTTTGTGCATAGTTTTAACCTTTACGCATACAGCTACGATGGATTACACACATCTAAGCGATGAGGAAATTAATTTTGAGCTGGCATTACGCCATGTTGTCAACTTAGTACCCACCACACACCGTGGAAAGGTGCTCCGCCTCAAAGCACTAATACAGGAAGAGTCCTTAAGAGACACTATTCCCACAAGCTGTGAGCATGTAATGAGTGCTCAAGCCAACATTGAAGTTTGTCAACTTCAAGTCGAAAAGTTACATTTCATTACGGAAACGGCCGTTCATTCAAACAACATAAATGCTCTACCTCAAATTCATTCGCGACTGATACATTATCAAAACCGATTACGTCTGATTAATCCCCCTGTTGAATTGAAGGACACAATTACGTTAGTAACGATGCACGTAGATGTGTTGTTCAACAAGGTTGTCAATGTGTTACGCAGTTCTGCAAACGGTGTGAATCAAAGTGAAACAACAGTGAACCAGGAAGTTGATTCAACCGGAGCGGTACGTAGGACTATAGAACGGGAACAAGGAGCTGTAGGAGGAAGCAACATTTCGGCATCTCCGGCTGAACAGACACACCATCAAGAAGAAACTCCACCGTCATCATCAGCTTTATCACGATCGCTCTCGTTGTCAACCGGGCGAAGTCAGCTACTATCAAACTCACAGCAAGATCGGCGCAGTGGTAGGAATGACCGGAGATCATTACCGGACCGTCCGCAGGGGTCATCACCACCAGCATACAATGTCCATGAGCATGAAACAGGAGAGATTCAGATTTTTGAAGCAGAAGCAAGCGGAATACGAGCAAGCGAAGCAGAAGTATGGGAAACACGAGCCAGACAAGCAGAAGCACGCGCAAGGGAAGCTGAAATGCGAGCCAGAGAAGCCGAAGAACGAGAAACGAGGGCAAGAGGATCACGGCACAGTGGTGCTCAAGCCAGGGGCGCACGTTCCAGAGAAGAAGATGAAAGAGGCGTTCGAGCTAGAGATGCGCAAGCAAGGGATGAGTATCACAGAATTCGGGATGACTTACTGAATCGTTTGCTTCATCAAGAGAGACCACAGCCAGCAAGAAGGGAAGACGAAAGAAGGATGCTGAAGGCGGTACACAATTGGCCATTCAAGTTTCGAGGCGAAAAGGACACTACCTCCCTCAACGTTTTCCTGGATCGCGTTAAGACATTTGCCAGATCAGAGGGTATGAACGATGAGACGCTGCTGGGTTCCATCAAGCACCTACTTCAGGAAGACGCTCTCGACTGGTACGCACGTGCAACATCACACCGATTACTGCATTCTTGGGAAGCCTTCAAGCGCGAGATCCGGCGAGAGTTTTTACCAAGCGGTTACTCGCAAATCCTACGTTTGGAAGCCAGCTTCAGGTTCCAAGGAATGAACGAAACATTTGCAAAGTTCTATCGTGACATTTCGGCATTGTTCAGATTTGTTGAACCGCCAATTCCCGAAGAGGAAAAGTTCTTTCTGGTGAAGAAGAACATGAATGAGAATTATGCAGCCATCGTGACGGCAGCTAGACCACGAACGCTAGAAGAAATTTGTACCGGCTACGACGAGACCAGGATGTTATTGAACAGGCAGCGATTCCACACAGCGCATTATTGGAGCCGAACTTTGCCACGCCTGTGACTACAAGTAGGCCAACGCCAATTCAACACCAACAGCCACACCGTTTCGGCAGGCTACACGCGGTAGAAGTCGATGGTGATATAGAAGAAGAACCATCAGCCCTTTCGAATGAAGATAACTGGCAGTATAAGATTATTGAGCTCGTTGAGCAAGTGAACGCTCTGAAGATGAATTTCGAACGGAAGAGCGCCGGATCTAACGAGGTAGCACAAAGCCAGCGGCACCCTCGATTCACGGATAGGTCCAACCGAACGGAACCAGATGATTGGCCCCGTCAACAACACAGTAATATTCCTTCGATGCCAACTCATCAGCAGCAACGTTCTCAGAAGGCGCCACAACCGATGCCACGGATGCACCAACAGGCAGATCAGCAGTTCGTGCAAAACGGACACACACAGCACTGGAATCAACAACCAACTGAAGAGCAAGGCATGCAAGCACGAAGAAGAAGAGACCCACATCAACAAGACCGTTCACCACGCATAGAGCATCAGCACGACCAGCAGCAGGCTGCTGCCAGCCATCTACGAATAGTAATGATCTGTTGGAATTGTGACGAAGAAGGCCACAGGTTCATGGACTGTCCCAAACCGCAGGCGGTATTGTTCTGCTACCGCTGTGGACGGAAAGGATACTCGTTACGCAGTTGCTTTACATGCCGCTCGGACGCGGTAAACTACACGGCGGGGAACGCACAATAGAGGGAAGCAGCTCTCCGCAAGCACTGGAATACCCCTCAAATATACCAGAATTCCAGAACATCAATTCACTAATTATCAATCCCGGAAGCGACAATCGTCCACACGCTCTGATATCAGTCTTAGGCCAGGAGATCACTGCTTTGCTGGATAGCAGTGCAAATTGCTCATTACTTGGCGGGAAACAAACCCAATTGGCAGAACAGTACGACCTGCAGAAAGGAAACGTAACCGGAGGAATAAAAACAGCGGACGGAACAAGGCATAGTATCACCAATTTCGTCTATCTACCTATCGTGTACAACAACCGGAATGAAGTGCTACCAGTTCTGTTAGTGCCATCAATCCCAGACTGTGTCATCTTGGGAATGAACTTTTGGAACAATTTCGGAGTCAAGGCAGTTTGCTGTTCGGCATAGAAAGCGACCAAAAACGGAATGAAGATCAGGAGATAAAAAAGCTGTCAACAGAGCAGAGAAGGCAATTAGAGCGCACAATAAACAAATTTCCTACGGCACAGGAAGTCAAACTTGGACGGACAACGATGTACGAGCATCGCATCGAAATAGGAGACGCAGTCCCACGAAAACAACGGCATTATCCCATGTCTCCGTATGTTCTTCAGGAAGTTAACCGGGAAATCGATCGGATGATTGCCCTGGACGTTATCGAGGAAGCACAATTCTCGCCGTGGAATAATCCCTTAGTAGCCGTCAAGAAGAAGACCGGCCAGTACCGCGTTTGCTTGGATGCTCGTCATCTCAACTCCATCATGGTGAACGAAGGTTATCCGATCTCACAGATCGCATCGATCACGAACAACCTCCGGAGTAGCAAATTCATTTCGTCGATAGACCTAAAGGATGCTTTCTGGCAACTTCCACTGCATCCAAGTTCGAGGCCGTTAACAGCGTTTACAGTTCCATCCAGAGGCCACTTTCAGTTCAAGGTGGTGCCGTTCGGATTGTGTACGGCTAGTCAAGCCTTGGCGCGACTGATGACGCACATCTTCGCAGACATGGAACCACAGGTCTTTCACTACTTGGATGACATCATCATATGCTCGGAAACCTTCGAAGAGCATATCGCGTTGCTCGAAGAAGTGGCTCGTCGTCTCCAGCAAGCAAATCTAACGATATCGTCAGAGAAATCAATGCAGGAAACAAAAATAAAAGCAAATTATTTTAATTTCAAAATGAATTTTCAACCTGAAAGTTGTTACGTTAGATATTTTTTTGTAATATATAGGCCCTTTTAAGAAAATAGGCTAGGAAATAAATACAACCGTTGCGTAATTCGCACGAACGTGAGCGATAAACAAATTTGCTTCATGGGTGCCCTGCTTGACATCTGAACTTGTATTATGGATTTTCTCGCAAATGGAGCGATGTGCCAAAGCTTCGGAGGAGTAAAACAGGAAGTAAAAGAGCCGAGGAGAGTACCGTTGTGTGGTCGAGTGCAGTTCGGTCGTGTTAGCCGTGGGAAAAAAAAGGAATCGCCGTGCAAGTTAGGACTGTGTAGTTATTGTGCCCTATCAAACGAAAAGCAGGGGTCAGTGCGAAGGTGATTCGTTGCGGCATCCGGTGCAGGATTCTGCAATCAAGAGCGGCAAAAAACACTACCGGCTGCTACGATTAGACCGAGCGAGCAAATGTGCCACCGCCAAATTGGCGTGAAACCACATGCGAAAGTAAGACCAGCCAGAACCAACCGGAAGGGCACACGGAACACGATTGCTGATCTACCTACAATACGAAAGGTCTTCCCTAGAAGGCCTTTCTTTTGCTTGTGTTTCATTTATTCAGCATTCCGGCAATCGATTGGTTGCGACCGTTGCAGAAGAGAGAGCGGTGCACGAGCGAAAGTCCAACTTCGCCCACGACGACTTACTGGGGAGCAGACGAAATCCGAAGGTGGTAGCAGCAGCAACCGGAAGACACCGGCAATCGCGATGCAGTGCATTCTATTCAGCGAGACTCCTAGTGCAGGAGCCCCCATAAGCACCAAACACAGGTAGAGAGCGGGCCCGTGAGTACAAGTTAGGAATAGATAAGAAAGTACAGGAAATAATAGAAAGAATAGAAAAGATAAGAAGCAGAATGAGAAACAAAGGAGAGGTGTAGGAAAGTATGAAGGGCAAAGAGGCCAGAAAGATGGAGTGGGAAAAGTAAAGTGGGAGATCAATAAAAGTTTCGTTGTAATCTGCGCTTTTGAGTTGGTGCGTTTATCTTTCAGTGTTTGTGATCCGCCCTTTCGCATATGGTAACTTTGCTCTACCGACACGGAAAATAGCAACACTGGCGCCCAACTTAAAAATCCACACATTTTGAACTACCGTTAGCGATATTTTTGGTTTGTAATTTTTAATATTTGGTTTTGTGCATAGTTTTAACCTTTACGCAAACAGCTACGATGGATTACACACATCTAAGCGATGAGGAAATTAATTTTGAGCTGGCATTACGCTATGTTGTCAACTTAGGACCCACCACACACCGTGGAAAGGTGCTCCGCCCCAAAGCACTAATACAGGAAGAGTCCTTAAGAGACACTATTCCCACAAGCTGTGAGCATGTAATGAGTGCTCAAGCTAACATTGAAGTTTGTCAACTTCAAGTCGAAAAGTTACATTTCATTACGGAAACGGCCGTTCATTCAAACAACATAAATGCTCTACATCAAATTCATTCGCGACTGATTCATTATCAAAACCGATTACGTCTGATTAATCCCCCGGTTGAACTGAAAGACACAATTACGTTAGTAACGATGCACGTAGATGTGTTGTTCAACAAGGTTGTCAATGTGTTACGCAGTTCTGCAAACGGTGTGAATCAAAGTGAAACAACAGTGAACCAGGAAGTTAATTCAACCGGAGCGGTACGTAGGACTATAGAACGGGAACTAGGAGCTGTAGGAGGAAGCGACATTTCGGCATCTCCGGCTGAACAGACACACCATCAAGAAGAAACTCCACCGTCATCATCAGCTTTATCACGATCGCTCTCGTTGTCAACCGGGCGAAGTCAGCTACTATCAAACTCACAGCAAGATCGGCGCAGTGATAGGAATGACCGGAGATCATTACCGGACCGTCCGCAGGGGTCATCACCACCAGCATACAATGTCCATGAGCATGAAACAGGAGAGATTCAGATTTTTGAAGCAGAAGCAAGCGGAATACGAGCAAGCGAAGCAGAAGTATGGGAAACACGAGTCAGACAAGCAGAAGCACGCGCAAGGGAAGCTGAAATGCGAGCCAGAGAAGCCGAAGAACGAGACACGAGGGCAAGAGGATCACGGCACAGTGGTGCACAAGCCAGGGACGCACGTTCCAGAGAAGAAGATGAAAGAGGCGCTCGAGCTAGAGAAGCGCAAGCAAGGGATGAGTATCACAGAATTCGGGATGACTTACTGAATCGTTTGCTTCATCAAGAGAGACCACAGCCAGCAAGAAGGGAAGACGATAGAAGGATGCTGAAGGCGGTACACAATTGGCCATTCAAGTTTCGAGGCGAAGAGGACACTACCTCCCTCAACGTTTTCCTGGATCGCGTTGAGACATTTGCCAGATCGGAGGGTATGAACGATGAGACGCTGCTGGGTTCCATCAAGCACCTACTTCAGGAAGACGCTCTCGACTGGTACGCACGTGCAACATCACACCGATTACTGCATTCATGGGAAGCCTTCAAGCGCGAGATCCGGCGAGAGTTTTTACCAAGCGGTTAATCGCAAATCCTACGTTTGGAAGCCAGCTTCAGGTTCCAAGGAACCAACGAAACATTTGCAAAGTTCTATCGTGACATTTCGGCATTGTTCAGATTTGTTGAACCGCCAATTCCCGAAGAGGAAAAGAAGAACATGAATGAGAATTATGCAGCCATCGTGACGGCAGCTAGACCACGAACGCTAGAAGAAATTTGTACCGGCTACGACGAGACCAGGATGTTATTGAACAGGCAGCGTCGCATTCCGATTCCACAGCGCATTATTGGAGCCGAACTTTGCCACGCCTGTGACTACAAGTAGGCCAACGCCAATTCAACACCAACAGCCACACCGTTTCGGCAGGCTACACGCGGTAGAAGTCGATGGTGATATAGAAGAAGAACCATCAGCCCTTTCGAATGAAGATAACTGGCAGTATAAGATTAATGAGCTCGTTGAGCAAGTGAACGCTCTGAAGATGAATTTCGAACGGAAGAGCGCCGGATCTAACGAGGTAGCACAAAGCCAGCGGCACCCTCGATTCACGGATAGGTCCAACCGAACGGAACCAGATGATTAGCCCCGTCAACAACACAGTAATATTCCTTCGATGCCAACTCATCAGCAGCCACGTTCTCAGAAGGCGCCACAACCGATGCCACGGATGCACCAACAGGCAGATCAGCAGTTCGTGCAAAACGGACACACACAGCACTGGAATCAACAACCAACTGAAGAGCAAGGCATGCAAGCACGAAGAAGAAGAGACCCACATCAACAAGACCGTTCACCACGCATAGAGCATCAGCACGACCAGCAGCAGGCTGCTGCCAGCCATCTACGAATAGTAATGATCTGTTGGAATTGTGACGAAGAAGGCCACAGGTTCATGGACTGTCCCAAACCGCAGGCGGTATTGTTCTGCTACCGCTGTGGACGGAAAGGATACTCGTTACGCAGTTGCTTTACATGCCGCTCGGACGCGGTAAACTACACGGCGGGGAACGCACAGTAGAGGGAAGCAGCTCTCCGCAAGCACTGGAATACCCCTCAAATATACCAGAATTCCAGAACATCAATTCACTAATTATCAATCCCGGAAGCGACAATCGTCCACACGCTCTGATATCAGTCGTAGGCCAGGAGATCACTGCTTTGCTGGATAGCAGTGCAAATTGCTCATTACTTGACGGGAAACAAACCCAATTGGCAGAACAGTACGACCTGCAGAAAGGAAACGTAACCGGAGGAATAAAAACAGCGGACGGAACAAGGCATAGTATCACCAATTTCGTCTATCTACCTATCGTGTACAACAACCGGAATGAAGTGCTACCAGTTCTGTTAGTGCCATCAATCCCAGACTGTGTCATCTTGGGAATGAACTTTTGGAACAAATTCGGAGTCAAGGCAGTTTGCTGTTCGGTGGGCATAGAAAGCGACCAAAATCGGAATGAAGATCAGGAGATAAAAAAGCTGTCAACAGAGCAGAGAAGGCAATTAGAGCGCACAATAAACAAATTTCCTACGGCACAGGAAGTCAAACTTGGACGGACAACGATGTACGAGCATCGCATCGAAATAGGAGACGCAGTCCCACGAAAACAACGGCATTATCCCATGTCTCCGTATGTTCTTCAGGAAGTTAACCGGGAAATCGATCGGATGATTGCCCTGGACGTTATCGAGGAAGCACAATTCTCGCCGTGGAATAATCCCTTAGTAGCCGTCAAGAAGAAGACCGGCCAGTACCGCGTTTGCTTGGATGCTCGTCATCTCAACTCCATCGTGGTGAACGAAGGTTATCCGATCTCACAGATCGCATCGATCACGAACAACCTCCGGAGTAGCAAATTCATTTCGTCGATAGACCTAAAGGATGCATTCTGGCAACTTCCACTGCATCCAAGTTCGAGGCCGTTAACAGCGTTTACAGTTCCATCCAGAGGCCACTTTCAGTTCAAGGTGGTGCCGTTCGGATTGTGTACGGCTAGTCAAGCCTTGGCGCGACTGATGACGCACATCTTCGCAGACATGGAACCACAGGTCTTTCACTACTTGGATGACATCATCATATGCTCGAAGAAGTGGCTCGTCGTCTCCAGCAAGCAAATCTAACGATATCGTCAGAGAAATCAATGTTCTGCAGGAAACAGATGAAATACCTCGGTTACGTAATCGATGAACAAGGCTGGCGAGTAGACGACGGAAAGATCGAAGCGATTGTGCAGTTCCCAACACTTACAACCAGGAAGGAAGTCCAGCGCTTTCTGAGCGTTTGCAATTGCTACCGTCGATTCATCGCAGAATTTTCGCAACTTGCAGCGCCTCTTACGGATCTCACACGAGTCAAAACAAAGTTCCGGTGGAATCCTGCGTCAGAAGAAGCATTCCTCAAGCTGAAAGCAGCCCTAGTATCAGCTCCGGTGTTAGCTATGCCGGATTACAGCAAGCCGTTTGCTATAGCGTGTGATGCAAGCGATTTGGCGATTGGAGCGGTTCTTACTCAGGAAATCGAGGGAGAAGAACATCCGATTAGTTATTTTTCGCAGAAGCTTTCAGCGTCGGAAAGGAAGTACTCGGTCACAGAATGAGAGTGTCTGGCGGTAATCCGGGCGATCGAGAAATTCAGGGCCTATGTAGAAGGAGTAAAATTCGTCGTGCATTGCGACCATGCCGCGCTGAGTTATTTGAAGTCCATGAAGAATCCGACAGCATTAATGAGTCGATGGCTGTTGCGACTGAATGCATTCGACTTCGAAATCCGATACAGGAAAGGTTCTATTAACGTTGTTCCAGATGCGCTCTCGAGAACGGTGGCAGAATCAGTGTTCACAGTAGACAAGGTAGAGGATCCATGGTACCGGAAGCTGATGGAAAGAGTCAAGAACGAAGGTGATCAATTTCCCGATTTCCGGATGGCGAACGATGTCCTGTTCAAGAATTGTCAATGCAAGGACGAAGTTGGAGCAGTCTTTCACAAGTGGAAGCAGGTTGTCCCAAAGGAAGAAATGACACAGTTGATCCGCAAGTTTCACGATGAACCAGCAGCTGCTCATCTCGGATTCTACAAAACTTGGCACAAGATACAAGCCCACTACTACTGGCCACGAATGCAGCAGGAGATTAGCGACTACGTGAAGAACTGTGACACTTGCAAGGCGTGTAAAGCTCCAGGAACGAGGATGATGCCGCAAATGGGCAACCCAAAACCAGCAAAGATTCCATGGGAAATGATTTCGGTAGACTTTGTCAGTCCACTCATGTTCCAAGCGAGGCAACACAGCACTGTTTGTGGTGGTAGATTGGGTCAGCAAATACGTGATCGTGAAGCCAATGCGCGCAGCAGATTCACAGAAGATGGTGGAATTCTTGGAAGAAGAAGTTTGTCTAAAACACTCACGTCCGCGACTGATATTGTCCGACAACGGGAAGCAGTTTGAATCGATGCTGTTCAAATCTTGGTTAGCGCGACACAAGATCGGTCACATGAAAACAGCGTATTATTGTCCGCAAGTCAACAACGCGGAACGCGTGAACCGTGTCGTGATCACCTGTATTCGATCGTTGCTGGATGGAGATCACCGAGAATGGGACGAGAAGCTACCTGCCATTACTGCGGCGATCAACTCGGCCAAGCATGAAGCCACTGGAGTTAGCCCGCACGAAGCAAACTTTGGACGAAAACTTCTTTTACACACGGAACTCTACACACAGCAAGATCTGAACACGCCGGACGATCCGAAAGTGGCACAGGACTTGCGACTATCAGCGATACATCGAATTCAGCAGTTAATTATCCAACGCATAAGAAACAGTCACGAGCGGACGAAACAACGATACAATCTTCGAGCGAGAGCAATCGCATTTAAGGTAGGAGACCTGGTTTGGCGTCGATCTTTCGTGCTATCGTCGAAGGTCAATCAAATCAACAGCAAACTGGAACCAAAATTCGTTCCTACAATCGTGAAGGAGATTCTCGGAACGAACTTGTATATGTTGGAGGACATTTTGGGCGGAAAGAAAGGAAGATACCATGCGAAAGATATCAAGGCCGACTAAATCGGATTGTTACAGCTATGTCCACAGGTAATGCCTGTCAACGAAGAGCGAAAGCCTCGAAAACACAGTAAGCTGAACGGGTGAAAGGGCAAGCTTCGTCAGATGTCGAGCAAAAACTTCTAATAAACTACCTCTCCATCTCGACAAGAGCGATTTGATGTCTTTGAGTGTCTACAATTCATCGGACTTCAGCGCAACCGCGCGGGCCGTTCACGAAGCGAGAGAAATCGTACCCTGCAGACTGGAAACGGGTTGCGGGGAAATCCAAAACACGTTGAACACTAAGTTGTATCCGCCGAGGCAGCTCTTAGTCAACAGGCCTCCTACATGCGTCGTTCCGCGCTTGCCGTTCACGAAACGAGAGAAATCGTACTCTGCAGACTGGAGACGAGTTGCAGGGCATCATCGATGTAGTAAGCAACCGAAGCACCGAGGACGCGGACGGCATTTTTACTTGAGGTATGCTCAAGAGTTTGGATGACCGAATAGTCTCTGACCAACATCCTACGGATGAGTTTTTGAATTTTTTGTGAATCGTTTGATCACCGATTCACAAAAAATTCTTCCGCTGCGGTAAAGTTGTGTTACGTTAGAAATTTTTCTGTAACATATAGGCCGTTTTAAGAAAATAGGCTAGGAAATAAATACAACCGTTGCGTAATTCGCATGAACGTGAGCGATAAACAAATTTGCTTCATGGGTGCCCTGCTTGACATCTGAACTTGTATTATGGATTTTCTCGCAAATGGAGCGATGTGCCAAAGCTTCGGAGGAGTAAAACAGGAAGTAAAAGAGCCGAGGAGAGTACCGTTGTGCGGTCGAGTGCAGTTCGGTCGTGTTAGCCGTGGGAAAAAAAAAGGAATCGCCGTGCAAGTTAGGACTGTGTAGTTATTGTGCCCTATCAAACGAAAAGCAGGGGTCAGTGCGAAGGTGATTCGTTGCGGCATCCGGTGCAGGATTCCGCAATCAAGAGCGGCAAAAAACACTACCGGCTGCTACGATTAGACCGAGCGAGCAAATGTGCCACCGCCAAATTGGCGTGAAACCACATGCGAAAGTAAGACCAGCCAGAACCAACCGGAAGGGCACACGGAACACGATTGCTGATCTACCTACAATACGAAAGGTCTTCACTAGAAGGCCTTTCTTTTGCTTGTGTTTCATTTATTCAGCATTCCGGCAATCGATCGGTTGCGACCGTTGCAGAAGAGAGAGCGGTGCACGAGCGAAAGTCCAACTTCGCCCACGACGACTTACTGGGGAGCAGACGAAATCCGAAGGTGGTAGCAGCAGCAACCGGAAGACACCGGCAATCGCGATGCAGTGCATTCTATTCAGCGAGACTCCTAGTGCAGGAGCACCCATAAGCACCAAACACAGGTAGAGAGCGGGCCCGTGAGTACAAGTTAGGAATAGATAAGAAAGTACAGGAAATAATAGAAAGAATAGAAAAGATAAAAAGACGAATGAGAAACAAAGGAGAGGTTTTTTTTTTTTTTTTTTTTTTTTTTTTTTTTTTTTTTTTAGACGGGATGGAAAATCTGCAGCCAGACACCTGAAGAACTCAGGGTGTGGGGATGAGCCACTAAAAACCCACTAAAAACACACCCGTACCTTAAGCCTTTCTCCCTCCCCGGAACCACCTTTCGGTATTACTTCGGGGAGGGGGCTTTTGTGCTAATTAAGCACCCACTATGTCTAACTACTTAGGTCTTCAGTAGTTAGGTCGCCCTTTCGACCTGCCTTTGGTCGTTTCGCCATTTCAATTGGAGATCGAGGACAATCTGGGAGGCTGCTACGCATACCGCGTCCCAGATGTCCCGGTCTTGGCACATCCTCGGGACCAAATTATCCGGAGTCGTGTCGTGACCGCTTACGGCCATCATGCCGGATCTCGCGCCGTCGAAGCGAGGACATGTGAAGAATACATGTTCCGCGGTTTCCTCTGCTCCCGCGCACTCGGTACATGCGGAGGACTGTGCATGCCCATATTTGTGCAGATATTGTCTAAAGCACCCATGGCCTGACAGAATCTGCGTTAAGTGGAAGTTAACCTCCCCGTGTCGCCTACCGACCCACCCGGATAGTTCCGGGATTAGTCGGTGGGTCCACCGACCTTTGGTGGAGTTATTCCATTCCCTCTGCCACTTAACCATTGATGCGGCTCTAGTGGTCTTTCGAATACCTCTTGTTCCACGTTGCTCGAAGCACTCTGCATCCTCTTTTATGACGATGCCTATTGGCATCATCCCCGCTAGGACACAGACCGCGTCGCGTGATACCGTTCGGTATGCACTAACCACTCTTAGGCACATTAGCCTGTGTGTACTCTCTAGCTTACCTAGGTAGCACTTCATGTTCAAGGCGGTGATCCATGCCGGCCCGCCGTACCTAAGTATGGACAGGGCGACACTGGCCAGGAGTTTACGCTTACTCCCTTGCACCGCCGAGCTATTCGACATCATGCGGGATAATGCCGAGATAGCCATGGAGGCTTTCTTGCAAGCGTAATCGACGTGGCTGGTAAAGGACAGCTTATCGTCGATCATGACCCCAAGATACCTCAGAGATCTCTTCGATTCAATAGTGCAGTTGCCTGCACTAATCGTAGCGTATTGCTCCGATTTTCGGTTGTTGACAACCGTGACCTCAGTCTTATGGTGAGCTAGCTCCAGTTTTTTGGAGCGCATCCATCTCTCCACAATGCCGATGGAGTGTGAGGCCGTCAGCTCCACCTCCTCGATGGATTCACCACATATTTCCAGGGTGATGTCGTCCGCGAACCCGACTATCTTCACCCCGCTCTGGAACTCGAGCCGTAACACTTCGTCGTACATCGTGTTCCATAGCACCGGGCCCAG
Organism: Aedes japonicus; assembly: GCA_034211315.2. Lineage (NCBI taxonomy): Eukaryota > Metazoa > Arthropoda > Insecta > Diptera > Culicidae > Aedes > Aedes japonicus. The sequence continues at coordinate 24,640 of JASCZW010008338.1, read as the reverse complement.
GATCGAACCTTGTGGGACGCCTGCGGTGATATGTACACGTTTCTGACCCTCCTCCGTGTTGTACACCAGTACGCGATTCTGGAAGTAGTTTCCCAGAATCTTGTACAGGTACCCAGGAACCTGTAGGCGCTGGAGCGAGTCGGCAATAGCCACCCAACTGGCGCTGTTGAAGGCGTTTCTCACGTCAAGGGTGACCACTGCACAGTAGCGTACTCCTCGCCTCTTGCGCTGGATTGCCACCTCAGCCGTCTTGGTGACGGACAGGATGGCATCCACCGTCGACTTCCCTTTGCGGAAGCCAAACTGATTGTCCGACAGACCGCCTGTACCCTCCGTGTACGTTGTCAGTCTGTTGAGGATTACCCTCTCGAGCACCTTACCCGCTGTATCCAACAGACATATAGGTCTATATGCCGATGGATCTCCTGGTGGCTTCCCTGTCTTTGGTAGCAACACAAGGTTCTGAATTTTCCAGGCGTCCGGGAAGACGCCTTCGTCCAGACACTTTTGCATCACCACCCTGAACATTCCGGGATCCAGCAAGATAGCCGTCTTGATGGCCAGGTTCGGGATACCATCAGGTCCCGGCGCTTTGTTCACCTTTAGCGACTTTGCTATCGCAATGAGTTCGTCATTCGTCACCGTCGCCTCGTCGCCGGCCCCCGTTGTGCCGTTATCAATGCCCACGTGGTCACGGGTGTTCGGCGGGGCCGTCCACCCTTCCGTCGCTATGACAGCGTTAAGGTCTGGGATACTGGAACGCTGGTCATGGGACAAATCTACGGCGGCGGGGGCCATGGACTCGGGTCGTGGCTCGGAAAGAGTCCCCCAACGATCACCTGCAGCAGCTCTGATGAACGCTCGGTTGGAGCCGCCGATCCTCTGGTTTTGGCCATTACTACCCGATAGGCGTCACCCCACGGGTTCGCATTGGCCCTCTGACACAGACCCTCGAAGCAGGCTCGCTTGCTGGCCTTTATCTCCCTCTTTAGTGCGGCCTTCGCGGCGACAAGCACCTCTCTGCGCTCGATTCTATCGGCGTCTGACCGCGCTCTTTGCATCCTCCGTCTTGCGTGGAGGCAAGTTCTTCGGAGGTCGGCGATCGACTCTGTCCACCAATACACCGGCGATCTTCCATTCCTTGGTTTGACTTCCCTCGGCATGGTCGCATCGCACGCTCGTGTAAGTGCCATCACAAGTCGTTCGCCGCAAGGTTCCTGGGTTTCGCGTAAAATCCGTTCCCTCTCAAGCGCCTCTTTAAAAGTCTCTACATCAAAGTAGGACGTCCTCCATCTGCGGGCGAATGGAGTGGATGCTACTCCTTCCGCACGCTGCCTTGTATTGTGGACGATACAATAACGAACCGCCAAGTGGTCGCTATAGGTGTAGCCATCATCCACCCTCCAATTATTGAGCAGCCCAGGACTGCTGAAGGTAACGTCGATTATCGATTCCGCTCCATTTCTGTGGTATGTACTCTTGGTACCCACGTTGGCTAGGTCCACGTTGAGCCTAGCCAAGGCCTCCAGAAGAATCTGGCCCCTGGGGTTGGTAAGGCGGCTCCCCCACTCGATCGCCCAAGCGTTGAAGTCCCCTGCTATTACCAACGGGTATAGGCCAGTTAGTTCACTTGTCATACGGTCGAGCATGTTTGAAAACAGGGGCCCTTCATACTTTCCTACACCTCTCCTTTGGGGTGTGGAAGTAGTTCGCCTCCCCGCGGTGCACCCTGGAAACGTTAGGCTCCCCTTAACGGCTAAACGAACTACGGAGGGAGCGTCATTGGGCGCATTGGGGTGGATGTCAGTAAAACCCCAATTATGGCAACTGGCTGTGAAAGGAAAACGAGCGGAACCGTGCAATCGGGCTGGCAACTGTGTCGACCCCCTTAGTACTGCCGGGTGAAACCGCGCAGGAAACGGCGGGGTTCCCGTCGGCACAGGCTGTCTCCGTCCCACTAAAACCGTGGCAGGCCTCCAGTACGTTCCATTCTCCACCGCCCGACCTCGCCAGTCGGGCGGGAGTAGGCTCAGATGACCCTATACCTGTCTTACGCCTATCCGGCTCTGAACACGGTTCCCCATGAAGGGCCGTGTCAACCCTAGCATGGCCTCCCTGCTTGCATAGACAACCATGGGATCAAGAAGGCGCCTACTCCACGTGGGTTTGGATAGTGGCTGGAGGGGGACCCAACAGAATGGAGGAAAATAAAAACAAAAACGAAAATAAAAACGAAAACGAAAATAAAACCAAAAAAATTCAGGAGAAGACAGAGGCAGAGGAGAAGACGAAGGAGAAAGCGAACCCGTTCGCTAAAGGCGGCCTAGCGAGATCCCCAACAAGGAAAATGGTGGGATCCGGCGTGTCCGACACCTGTGGAAGTGCCACGGCATCAGAAGCAGGTGCCGCCAGGCTAGGCGTGGCCATGGATGGGCCTGGACTCATCCGGGCCATGGATAGGATGCGGAAAAGCATCCCCAAGGTTGTAGAGGTGTCCGAGCAGTTGGATGCGATCATTGACTTCACGTCATCGCGTTGCAACATCGCTAAGGACCTGAAAATGAGCCTCCTTAGGCTACGCCTTACAGTGCAGGCTGCCTGTAAGGAGAGGGAGGAGCTGGAGGCCAAGCTCCTAGCCGAACAAAGCGCCAAAGAACTAGCGCGGCTAGTTGCAACGGAAAGGGCGAGGGAGATAGCCTCGAAGCAGACGCAGACGGAAGTGTCCGTCTCCGTCGGAGACTCCACCCCATCTACCATGGGAGCAGGGACCTTCAAGCGGGCTAGGCAGTCCCCGGGCGAAACGGCACCTGGCGCTTCTAAGAAGCGCATCGTGTCGGATGCCCCTACAGGCAAGAGAACCTACGCGAACGCAGCGGCGGGGTCAGAGGGTCCATCCTCGCGACCGGATTTAACGGGCCGCAAAGAGAGAGGCCCCGGCGCTGAGCCCAGCGCTGAAGGCGCGAATCCCAGCTCAAGAGTTGTCTCAAGCGTCGAAGGGGGCCCGAGCGGTAGGGCCCCCCATACAACAACCGCAGGTAGCACGGAAGCTTGCAGGAGAACAAGGGAGGACCACGGGAATGGCAGTGAGGGCCAATGGAAAAAGGTCCGAAATAGGAATAGATCCAAAAAAGAAAAGGATAAGCGACAGGTGGCCCGCAAGCGCAACCGCGGTGAGGCCCTCATCCTCAAGACCGACGCGTCTAAGTACTCGGAGGTCTTGAAAGCGATGCGCGGGGACGCTAATTTGGCGGGCCTAGGAGCCGACGAGCGGAGTATACGCCGTACCCGCACCGGCGAGATGCTCCTGGAGCTAAAGAAGTCTACCCAGTCGAAGGGCCCGGCTTACAGAGACCTGGCAAGAAAGGCCTTAGGTGAGGGTGTGGAGGTTCGCGCCCTCGTCTCACAGGTGACGATCCAGTGTAAAAACCTGGATGAGATCACCGAGGTAGACGAGATCTCCACTGCACTTAAGGAGCAGTGCAAGGTTGAGGTTGCCACCGCAGACATACGACTGCGGAAGGGTCCACTTGGGACCCAGGTTGCAACCATAAGGGTAGCGGCAGTCGACGCAGACGCGGCGTTGAAAGTGGCGAAGGTGAAGGTGGGATGGTCGATATGCCCACTTAGCCTACACCAGCCGCCGAAGGCATGCTTCAGATGCCTAGAAAGCGGGCACATGTCCTGGGAATGCAAAGGCCCAGATAGGAGCAACATGTGCAGAAGGTGTGGCAGCACAAGCCACAAGGCGCGGGACTGCAAAAGTCCTCCCAAATGCTTGATGTGTGCCGGGAAACCGGACGATAAGCACGTCATGGAGGGGGGGCGAAGTGCCCGGCCGCCAAGGGTAAACCAACGAGCCAACCATGATGCGGGTAACACAACTAAACCTGAACCACTGTGAGGCCGCCCAGCAACTGTTGTGTCAGTCAGTTCGCGAGTCGGCATCGGATATCGCCATAGTTTCCGACCCATACCGTGTCCCAGCCGGCAACGGCAATTGGGTCACGGACAGGTCCAATATGGCGGCATTATGGACGACGGGCAAGTACCCGGTTCAGGAGGTTGTGTCTTCCACAAATGAAGGTTTCGCGGTTGTAAAAGTGAATGGAGTGTTCTTCTGCAGCTGCTACGCACCGCCAAGATGGTCGATTGAGGTGTAGGAAAGTATGAAGGGCAAAGAGGCCAGAAAGATGGAGTGGGAAAAGTAAAGTGGGAAATCAATAAAAGTTTCGTTGTAATCTGCGCTTTTGAGTTGGTGCGTTTATCTTTCAGTGTTTGTGATCGGCCCTTTCGCATATGGTAACTTTGCTCTACCGACAAGTGTCGTGCAATTCAAATTAAAGTAAGCTGCTAAGGTTGAAATAAAAAAATATTATTTTGTCAGATTAATCATTATAAATTTTATTAATACAGCTATTTGTTTGAAAATCATTAGATTTTTCCAAACATATTTTTCTTGTTTCTGGCGCATGTGGTAAACAACGGATTTCTTACTTAAGAAAAATCCTCACTCAAAAGCTGCAATCATCTGAATGTTCTATGTTGGAGTCGTTTTTCCCTCGCCGTCAATATATAACAACATTCCCAAACACACACACAAAAATAAACTTATACTGCACGATAGTTCTCATAATTGCCTTGAAAAAGTCTGATTGAAAGTAGTCACTGACGCCGGTGGTTTCCAGTTCACACATCAAGGGTGTCTTCGCTTGTTTCGGCCGGAGGAGTGTCGGAACCGGTGTCCTCCGTCGTTGCCGTACCGGTTGCCTCGTGCACATCGGGCGTCGCCTAGGAAATGGACTTCGAGAGAGAATGGTTGGATGATGGACCGGTCGTCAACGGGTTTGCTTGGACGGATTCGTAGTTCGGATCCGATTTCCTGCTGGTGAGAGATTCGTAATTGGAAGTCGACTGTTGCTATTGTTCGTTGGTGTGTTATGCTTCTTCATGTAACTTATTAGGTTGAACTATCCTTTTTTTCTCTATCAAACGAAGACGGCTTGCTTTTTGTGTTGGTGGATTTGACAGTTCTACAATTTTCATGGTACATTTTTACACTTAACCGAAACATAACACCTTCAAATAAAATGAGGAACATGCGTTGTAGATAATTTTACCTTTGATTGAATAGAATAATAAACATTTTCAGAAGTGTTTGCGCACAACTTCTAATAAAATAAGATTTATTTTTTGTGTGCAGTGAACGTTTATAAAACACGACGAAAAGGAGACGATTATAACTTCAAGCAACTCTACTACCCGCATAACGAAAAACAATTTGCTATAGGTACAGTCAAACCTATATTTAGAATGTAAGAAATATTATCACATTTTATGTTATTGTTACAAAATAGTTTAATTTTTTTTCACCATATAACCTCTATATTAAGGGGGGATATACAGTTAGGATGACCAAAACATTCATTTTTTTCTTTTTGCATGAAAAGTTAGTAAGATTCCTGTAGAATATGCTCCTGAAACCCTTTTTTCGTAATTCGATCTCCAAGTGTTTCGTTTTCTCGTTTTTCGAAGACGCCTTTTTCGCGCCCAGAACGGTAATTAAAACTTTCAACGCGTTTTTCTCAAAACAGCATTGTTGGAGTTTATGCCGGTGATAACTCGAAAACTAATTATTCGATTAAGCTGAAACTTACAGAGTTTTTTTTATTATAGTATTACCTTCTATATGAATTAAAAATTATTGTAATATTTTATCACTTTATATGGAAAAATGTGATAAAATGGCGAAAAAATGTGGATTTTTTCAAAAAAGTAACGCCAAAAGTGCAATTATTTTTTTAACTTTTTTTTTCAATTCATCTACTAACTGTAAGTGTTATTAATGTTATTTTTTTGGGTAAGCAGGATTCAGATCAAAACTGCGACCAGGAGAGCCGGCACAAGCAAAATACAACGACTTTTTCAACGCACTCTAACGGCCGCCATTTTGTTGAAAAAAAATTGAAAAAAAAAATGTTTGTATACTACATGGATACACTTATAATTGTAAAAAAGTTTCGATTGATTTGAGTAAAAACTTCCCCTAGAAATTTTTTTATCAAAAATGAGTTTATTTTTTTCTTGTTCTAACTGTATATCCTCCCTTAACCCATATTATTATTATCCGATTTCATCTCACTTCTCAGCATGTGGCTGGAAACTTTCACCTACCCCCGGGCGTGGGGCCAAAGGGGGTTAGGCTCGGTGGTTTCATTCGACAGTTTTGTAAACTTTCATCCTAATTTGTTTGCTTCGGTTGGATTAGTTTTGGTGATTCAGGAACCGCCGTACTACAGGTTCCAAGAATCACTGCTTTCTGAATGCTGCTCAATTCCTTTCGTAGCTCGAACTCTTCAAGGGAACGTATAAATGTACGAGGAACAATTCCGGTCGCCAAGATTATTACCGGAACTATACGGACTGCCTCCAAATGCCACATCTGCCTCAACGCCTCCGCCAAATCGTGGTATTTCGTAATCTTGGTGGAGAACGTTGAATGGACGTTGCGATCCAGCGGTACAGCGACATCGATGAGAGTTATACTCTTCTTCCTTTTGTCGTAGATCACAATGTCAAAGCGATTGGCATGGATGAGTACATCCGTTAGGATCTCGCGATCCCAGTACAGCTTTACGCAACTATTTTCCAGAACCGGGTCTGGCAGGTAATTGTAGTAAGGCACGTAATGGTTTACTAAATTGTGCTTCAGTACAAGTTGTTGGTGCACAATCTTGGCGACATCGTTGTGATGACCGAGATATGCTACTTCTGCCAATGCTTTGCAGCCACCAACAACATGTTCGATCGTCTCTCCTACTGCGTTGCACTTTCTACAACAGTCTTCTACTTCTTCGTGCAATATGTACCTGCGATAGTTCTTCGTAGCAATGACCCGGTCTAGGATGGCTACCATGAAGCCTTCAGTCTCTGAGAAGAGGTCACCTCGCACCCTTCGCTCCAGGTTACGTTATAATTTAGGTAAACAAATTTAATTAGACCTTATTTTATTACGCCAGAAACTATGCCAACAACCGCACTGTCCGGTCTTGCTATAAACAAATAATGTCTCGCGAATAACGCCGTCTCCCAAGGTCGGGCCCAAGAAATCTTCGGGAAAGCGGAGAAAGAAGAGAGAGTTCTGGCTACCTCGATATAGAACGAAGGGCCAGCAATTGTAGGATAATCTCTCGTGTTGCCGATCTAGTTCGAAGAAGATCGCTGGGAAATGTCCGATAAGTTCGGCTGAGGACACCTTCCCTAATCTGAGGATCACGGTTTCATGCCACTCTTGTTTGAACCGCAGATCGCAGTGGAAGTTTGTGTCCGCGTTATCGTTTTGTTAGTGAGTAAAAGCAACGTGGTTTTACTTTCGCCTTTATAATTTAAATTGTGTTCTCCTCGTTTAGTAGCCGTTAAAAAGTTGAAAACCGTAGTGCGCGTCGTAGGTTAGGTTGCGCGTAGACTAAGTACAAACCCAGGTAATGTGCTAATTGTGCTCGTTAAAATTGTGAATGTGTTAATTGTGCTCGTTGTGCGTTAATGCTTTTCAACCAGACCAACCATCGCCTGGATCAGCTATTTCGTCCGAGTCCCACCTCCGTCAGCCAACAATAGACCGGCCATCGTCACGTGGTCCGGCATAAGCATCCACCATCAACCGTCATCCACCGATCACCGACAGCCCGTCAAGTTCACCAGAAGCATAGAAACCCTAAGGGGTGAATTACTGGTGAGTCAGTGAGCATCTTTTTTTTTTAGTGTGGCGTCCAGTGAGGGCGCCACGGAGAATATTCTTTGCCGACCATAGGTCGAAGAGCATAAATTGCTAAAGGCCTAATCAGTAAAACACGTGTTTGAAGTTGGGTGTCGGTCACGACTTCTCCATGTCGTAATTTTGGAATGCCTCACCCAACCCATTAATGTTAGCCACCCGGGTGCCATTAGGCTTTTTGACGTTTAATCACCTTTCCCTTTCTAGCACATGCAGAAGAATGATGGTTTGTTTTCCTCCAAAAGATTTTCCTACTTACTTGCTCGCCTTTGTTTTAAATGGCGCTATAGTGTGCGTGCGTTCAAGGTCACTTAGCCTAATAAGGTTACCGATCCCGCTAGCCGCATCGTGATTTTCGAGACAAAGGACAAGAGGTTTTATTTGGGTATCGCAGGTTGGAACTGGTTCCAACCTAGGTTCAAAAACAAATTCGATGTAAGATAGTAGGATAAAGCGCACAGTAGATTAGGATAGATTAAATGGACAAAGAGGAGATAGAGTAAGAATCGAAATGAAAGCATCCGTAATAAATGTTATTGTTTTGCGTGTAGTTGAAATGATCGTTTAAATTATTGTCGTTAAGTCCTAATCAATTAGATTGTAAGGGAAATTGTGTTGGCAAGTTGCTTCTCGTAGTTCGTCAATTCATATGCGTGACGTCTTCCGTGTGTTCGGAATTTGATGTTGTGTTGCGTTCTCTCTGCTGCAATCGTGCCTCTGGCGGAATGTGTGTGCAGCTACCAATTATGAGAGCTTGACTTTACGTAGCGTCGTTTTAGGCTCGGGTGTTCTCTACCCGTGAGCTGTGTAGAGGTATTTTGGTTGATGCGTTAGATTATGCTGCATTGCTATAGGGTTTCTTAATCGGTCTATTTCGGTAGTAGTCAGGCTAGCTCGATCTCGTCTTTTCAGGAAGATTTCAAATGGACTCGCCCCGAGGGAGTCTCATCCGGGCAAAATAAACTTGGCACGCGGTCTTCTTTACCGGAGTGGCGCTTAAGCCGCGTGCTTACGTGAGATCGGCCAGTGTCGGCTACAAATTGGCGCCCAACTAAAAGGTCTTTTGCTGATTTCGTTCTGTATGGAGTCAATATAAAGTTAATAAAGTCGTTCTGTATGGAGTAAAGTAAATGTTGAAATCGATCTGGAATAGTTTATGATTATTGTGTTGTTTGAAGTTTCTTTTTGGGTTTTTGTGGTGTTGCGTTGTGGTGCTGTGGTTTCGGATTGGTAGTAAATATTCAAATTTTCTGCAGATATTTTAGGATTGATTTATTCAGTATTTGCAATTTGCAATAAAAGAAAACTAAAGGATTTAAGATGGCGCATAAGTTTCCGAGACCGCATTACTTGACAAATGAAGAGGTAGATTACGAACTGAGGATTCGGGGTATGGAAGAAGATATTAAGGATGGTTTGGATGTAAAGCAAAGGCTGTTGTGGAAACTGTTCTATGAGGATGTGAGGGAGAGAAAAAAATATAGGGGAAAATGTACGATTGATAATGAATTTGAGTACATTATGAACAAAATTGAAGGTATAGCGGACCAATTGGCGACCGGGTATGATGAGAGATGTATGTCGAGGATGAAGCACTATGCTCTTAGGGTGGAGTTCAGCATTGTTCGAAACCCAAGGGGAGAGCAGTTACGAAACAGACTTCTAGGAGAAATAAGGAAGTTACAGAACGAATTCGGTAGTAAGCGAATTAGAGCAGATGAAGAAAATGACAACGAAAAAGAATTTCTAGAACAGGGAAATGAGGATGTTCAGGAGGAGGAAGAGGGAGCAGTAGGAGGGATAATACTACGTGAAGATGGGATTTCAAATATGAACGATAAACCGAATGAGAGTGATAATTTTGAGCAAAATGAGGATAAACAGGCGAAGAAGGGAATGAGAAAAGATTTGGGAGCTGTTCCGAAGTCAAAGTTAGAGGGGAAAGAAAAGGAATAAGAGACTGAAGTACTGAAAAAGTGAAAAGTGCAGCTGGAGAGAGTGTTACAATGCGTTTGTAAAATTGCAGAGGAAAATCTTAAAAAAGCATATAATAAACAGGATAAAAGGAATTCCAAGGAAGATCGACAACAATATATGCATGAGCATGAGCATGATTGACCGCCCACGGATGCAATTCCGTTATTGCCAGATCAGCTGTATTTGCACAAAGAACGAACAGATGATGTTTGGGACTAACATGCATCTTCAATGTGTAAAAACTGGTGACCCATTACAAAGCAATACCGGCGCTGGCCGTGTCCGAATGCTGGTCAAGTAGCGAATGGGAAGGAACGTGTTGACATGAAACTCGTTTTGAAGGAAGCCGAGAAATCCTCTGCACTTCAACGAGAAATCACTGGGATGTTGGATAGTTGGGGAAAGGTTAGCAGCAGGGTTCGTTTTGGTTAAAGATACGCTGAAAATGTGTAACACTTTTCACCAAAAGCAATGGGCCGCTCCAATGTTACTGAAAAGAGACAAGTATAACGAAAAACAAAAAAACGAAATAGACAAAATAAAATAAAACAGGATATTAGATATTGTCTTCAAAATATGGTAGAAATAAATTATTTGTTGCTTTGCAAACCAGCTCTCCTCGATATCCTAGATGGCCAAGTGTTGCTGGACCGCAGCTGCTGCCGTCGGCACTCGTCCAAATCAACCCGTCCGTCGCCGACGTGTAGGAAACCTTCCGGTAGTAACATGATATGTGTGTCTAATACACTCTTCTTGCACTGATTAATTTACAAACTAATCCTGAACACCGAATCAAAATTCATTTTGGCACGGTTGTGGCATTTTTCTCTAAAATCTAGTTCTAGATACTGGAATATCTTCCCCCACAATACCCGCGAACGACGACACTTTTCAAGATCGACAACAATACATGCAATCGAAAATTCCTAAAGAGACATCGACAAGATTAAGCCATTGCTCGGAGCCACTAAGGCCCTCTAGGGAAACAGGTCCTGATACCTACAAGCGCTATTGGACTGAAGATGATGGAAGCAAATATGAGGAGGACAATAGATTCAGTAGGGTTCAACCTTAGCAACCGAGAGGAGACTCAAGAAATGTAGCGAACGATAGGAGCCATAGGGAATATGAATGGGCTGAAACTGTTCATCTGCAAGGTCGACGCCATGAATATGGAGATCGTGTTGAAAGACAGCCCGACCGAACAGGATATTCATCAGGCAACTATCAGCCGCAGCCCTTCGATAGAGTGGAATACACGGACAACGGATCTAGGAACCGGTTAGACGGAGATAGGAACCGACCTTTAGAAAAGTTTACGGATCCATTCGAAAGGCCAGATGATTGGGACAGCCGTATAAGATATCAACAACGGGACAACAGGTACAGGGACCGAGAATATTTAGCACCAGGCCCGGAGCTTAATCCGGTCGAAAGGTTATATGGTTACGAAGACGGAGTTAGGCGAATAAATCAGTTGACACGGTCTCAACATCCGATAACCGAATCGGACATCATAAACGCAGATCGTCGAATGGAAAAGTGGCATTTAACTTTCAGTGGAGATTCTCGCCAGAGGTCGTTGGAGGATTTCCTATATAAGGTTCGCAGACTAGCTACGATGGATCGGATTCCGGTCGACGTTCTACTACAACGTATCCATACCATTTTACGTGGTGAAGCATATGATTGGTATCTGTATTATGCCGATGAATTTTCTTGTTGTCCGCCCAACCGTCCGTCCGAGAGGAAAATCCGTTATATGTACGGAAATCCCAATAAAGATCAAGGAAACAGGCAGAAAATATATGAAAGAAAGCAACTTTGAAACGAAATGTTCTTGACCTTTAAAATGGAATTAGAACGCCTGAACAAGCTGCTAACCTGTCCACTGGATCAAGAGCAATTATTCGAGATAGTATGGGATAACATGCGGCCTCATTATAGGTCTAGGCTGGCATGCAGGGATGTCGAGAATCTACGCATGCTTGAATATTATACATATCGTAAAGACGCAAATGACCCGACATTACGAAACAACCGGGATGGACAGATTAAACCGACAAATCTTCACAATATCGAGGCGAACGACGAAATAAATGATTCGTTGTCTTTATACTCGGATTCAGAGGAGGTAAACGCAGTTGAGAACAGGTTCAACCGGGAAAGAAAGTTTAAAGATGGGCAGAAATCGACTACAAGACAGAACAACACTGATCCAGAAAACACGAGGAATAATTCCACACATCTTTGTTGGAATTGCAACCAGACCGGACACTTGTGGAGAGATTGCAGGGAACCCAAAAGGCTGTTCTGTTATTTGTGTGGAGCACCTGGGAAACCATCAGTGACGTGCTTGAATCATCACAGATCCGACCGTCAGGGCATGTCGGAAAACTAGACGTGGAATGTGAGGAACGGAACGACAAAATTCCACCCGAGAGGAAGGTTCCCAGACCTGAACAACATGAGGATTCGGCTGAGAGAGTATGCGCGGTTAACGTACAAACGGAGAAATGTCCTCATGTTATGATACGCATTTTTGATACGGATTAAGAAGCCTTACTGGATTCTGGCGCAAGTGTTAGCGTGACCAGCGTCAGAGACATGGCAGAGAAGAACGGTTTTACTTTGCGAAAAAGTCCACTACGAATAGCACTAGTCGGCAAAATCGGAACTTTTTTCGCTTTTGTCGGTATTTCTACGCTGAATCCAAATATGGGCTCAGAAATGCTGTAACACGTCCAGTTTTTGAGGAAAATGTGATTTAAACTCACAAAAACACGTACTTCCGTAGTAATATGATCTACCTAAGCAACAACCAGAATATTGGCTCTGCCCTTTGCAAGTTGGACTTGGATTTTATGGAATGGACCTCCCTGAATCCATTCGTGAACACAGATTTTTCATAACACGTAAGATTGATGAAATAAACCGGGTTTTCATTCACAAAATTACGAATTTTTATGAAAATCAAGATTTCCAATTTTGAAAACATGAATTTTTGCTCCGCCCTTTGAATGTTGGGTTTGGATTTTATGAAATAAACCTCCCTGAATCCATTCGTTATCACAGATTTTTCGTAACATGTAAGATTAATGAAATAAACCAGGATTTCATTCACAAAATTACGAATTTCCATAAAAATCAAGATTTTCTATTTTGAAAACATGAATTTCAGCTCCGCCCTTTGAATGCTGGGCTTGGATTTTATGGAATGGACCTCCTTGAATCCATTCGTGAACACAGATTTCTCGTAACACGTAAGATTGATGAAATAAACCGGGTTTTAATTCACAAAATTACGAATTTTTATGAAAATCAAGATTTCCTATTTTGAAAACATGAATTTTCGCTCCGCCCTTTGAATGTTGGGTTTTGATTTTATGAAATAAACCTCCCTGAATCCATTCGTTATCACAGCTTTTCGTAACACGTAAGATTAATGAAATAAACCGGGATTTCATTCACAAAATTACGAATTTTCATAAAAATCAAGATTTTCTATTTTGAAAACATGAATTTCAGCTCCACCCTTTGAATGTTGGGCTTGCATTTTATGAAATGGACCTCCCTGAATTCATTCGTGAACACGGATTTTTCGTAACACGTAAGGTTGATGTAAAAACCGGGTTAACATTCACAAAATAACGAGTTTTCATGAAAATCAAGACCCGTTCATTAATTACGTCCCTCAAAAATACAGATTTTTAACCCCCTCCTTTCTTTATCACATTTTTTGTATGGATTTTTGAAAATTTTTGTATGCATCGTCACTTTTTAAACCAAACCCCCCCCCCCCGCCTCCTTCCAATAAAAGCATAACGTAATTTATGAACGATCCCTTTAGCTGTGCCTCTTTGAGTATATTGAGTATATTGATGTTGCTTCTCACAGCAGTTTGGGAACTGAAGACCTTCAAAGTTCATTCATTAATTCAAAAGTCAGCTGCACAGAGCCCTTCAGAAACGCCTCATTACTACTCTATTCAGTAGTGCCGTATTTTTAAGTTAGGATAGGAGTAAGCAAGACAGCATTAAAACACGCAAACACTCAAAAAACAAAAGAATAGACAGAGAAAAGACTCTGTGTTAGTCACTATTGCTCGAGAGAATAAGGAAAAGATATGTTAAAAAAGAAAGCAAGAATCCTCAAGCACGTAGCTTAATGCGGCATTTTATAGAGCTTTTTGACGTTTAATTTGCGCACACTACTGCAAGATTTGAATCGAGGCAGTGCGAGTGAGAAGTAAACGAAGTTGTGGGAAACCAAACCGTGCATTAATCCCCGCATGTTAGACAAAGAAAGACGATTAAATGTCGAAAAGGTCTATTGGCGTATTTGCGGCACAAAATTTGTGTCATTATTATTGCTGTCTTGCTTTGGCGTCAATTAATGCTCATGTTGACTCTCTTCAGCCTTGAACAATCATATTTTATTCATTCAAAGCTAGCTATTTGAGTGTTACGGACGCGTTTTTTTATTTTTGTAAAAATGTCGCGAATTTGTCTGAACGATCCGCAAAAAATTTGTTGCATTTGTGGAGACGTGATATTGAAGGAACAGAGAAAGGGGCTTACACCTTTGTTGGAGACAGCATATCAGCTGTATTTTGACAAGGAGCTTCCAAATCGTGAGTTTCCATGGGTTCCAACATACTCCTGTTGCTCATGCTACCGAACATTGCTTGGTTGGATGAAAGGTACGCACAAAGGCTTACCTTTTGCCAAACCTATGGTGTGGACTAATCCAACCAATCACATGAGCGATTGTTACTTTTGTTTGACAAAAAATCATGGATTTTCCAAAGCTTTGAAGCATAAAATCGAATACCCATCAAGGCCAACATTGCACTCCGAAGCAATGCCAGCTCCAATATCTCCAAATATTGCTGGACGTGCTGATGAGTTGGATTCGGAACCAGGCGAATCCGAGAAAAGCTTTCAGGATGATCCAGATTTTTTACCTTCGGAGTCTGAGGAACCGCATGTTATAACCCAAGAGGAGCTGAACGATTTGATTCGAGATTTGGAGCTACCCAAGACCAAAGCGCAACCAATTAAATATAATTGCTGGTGATTTCAATATAAATTGGCGTGATAATAATAGTTCGAATCATTTGAAGCATTTAGCTAACTTTTTCAATTTGAGACACACGGTAGACGAATATACGCGAATTTCCAGGCACAGTAGAACTTTGATTGATCATGTTTATTCTAACTTTGATTCTGTTTGTTCTGTTGTCGATACTGATTTGAAAATAACCGATCATGAGACAGTAGGTATTAACGTAATTTAGAATAACTTGAATAATAGCGATGATTTTGTGAAATTGAAGTGCTGGAGGAAATATTCAAAACAGGATGTTTCTAATCTTGTGTACAAATAAGCTAGTTGAACAAAAATTTGTTTCTTTGAAGAACTCGAACAGCTGGTACATTTTGGATCTTTTACGTCTTAAACGCAAGAGGGATAAATTGCACAAAAAGTTTTGTAGATCTAATAGTGATAATCATTGGAATAAGTACACAATCGCGCGAAATAAATATTCACAATCCATTAAAAAAACTTGTTGTGAATATATACAGAGGAAAATTGATCAACATCAAAACAACAGCAGAGAGTTATGGAAAATTTTGAAATCATTATTGAATCCTAGCAATTGCAGACCGCGGTCCATAACTTTTGAAGGCACAATAGAACATTATGAACAAGCAATTGCATCTAAGTTTAATGATTATTTTGTCAATAGCGTTTCATTGATCAACCAATCAATTGAATTGGTCGATGAACCTGATGAATTAAACCAGCCAGTTAATATTAATTGCAGATTTGAAAATTTTCACCCAATCACAATAGATGAGCTTAGAAATATTTGCTTTTCCTTAGGAAAAACGGCTGGAGTAGATAATGTTAATGCTAGGGTTATTCAAGATTGCTTTCATGTCATTGGTCACTCTTTACTGGACCTTATTAATGAATCATTGCAAACTGGGCACGTGCCTGAAGTGTGGAAAGAATCGTTGGTTGTTCCGATTCAAAAGGTTGCTGGGACGATTAAAGCCGAAGAGTTTCACATTAGAGAAAATTTTAGAGCTTGTTGTGAAAGGCCAGTTGTTACAATATTTGAATAGTAACTCTTTGTTGATTTCGGAACAATCTGGCTACCGGGAAGGCCATTCTTGTGAAACCGCGTTAAATTTAGTATTAGCTAAATGGAAAGATAACTTAGAGAGTAAACAAACAATTTTTGCTGTTTTTTTGGATCTGAAACGCGCTTTTGAAACAATTTCTAGGCCCTTGTTGTTGAAAGCATTAAAGCGCTTTGGAATTTCGAGTACTGCATACAGATGGTTCGAAAGCTATTTGTCTGACAGAACTCAAAGGACTGTTTTTAATGATTCTGTTTCCAGTCCCGTGGGGAATAACCTTGGTGTGCCCCAGGGAAGTGTATTAGGGCCCCTTTTGTTTATTATGTATATTAATGACATGCGACGTGTTTTACGATTTTGTGACATTAATCTGTTTGCAGATGACACTGTGTTGTTCATTGCAGCTAAAGATTTAAATGAAGCCGTTACCCATTTGAACGAAGATTTGCGTTTTCTAAGTAGATGGTTGAAATGTAAGCAATTGAAATTGAATATAAGTAAAACTAAATTTATGGTAATTTCACAGAATCGAGTAAATGAGAATGTCTCAGTTACGATTGATGATGAGGCAATTGATCGCGTTCGGGAGATTAAATATCTTGGCGTGATTATTGATGACAAGCTAAAGTTCAACGCTCACATTGACAATGTCATCAAGAAAATTGCCAAGAAGTATGGAATTCTATGCCGATTAAAAAACGATTTAACTACTTGCAGTAAAATACAGCTATACAAATCAATCGTCTCCCCTCATTTAGAGTTTTGCCCTTCCATTTTATTCTTGGCCAACCAAACACAATTCTGAGCCCATATTTGAATTCAGCGTGGCGAAATCTATAAAATTCATCATATATACTTGAAGGGAGTGAAACACTGCCGACTAGTGTAATCGGCGAGACAGCTGTTGATCCCATCAACGTTCTGGTAATACAAGAGGATGTTTGATGAGGCAGATGCAACATGACTTACTTAGGGTGCACTCGAGCTATGATGGGCTGCATTAAAGACCGTATCGCTAGCACAGGAACGTCTGAATTGCGACGGCTCGACTGAGCTAGGCGTCCGGCGTTCCGGGTCCAATGACGGTGAGCTCGGTTGATTAGTGAAATCGCGCGAACATGATATTTGGTTCGAAGCACTGAAAGCCAAAGAAGCATCACGAAACGAATCGTTCGGAAAAGCAGCGTACTTGCCTGCGGTAGGGGTTCGGAAGATCCCGTCTCCCAACTCAATCGCAGGGCCAGAACAGCTGTTGTTCGCTGGCCGGATTGGCTCGACTGCAATGACAGGGATAGGGACTTTCTTTGGACTTCTGGCAAGTGTGCGTTCCGGTGTAGAGCTAAATGACAGTTGGTGGTCGCATCCAAAACTATCCCAAATAAGCACGATACAAGCAGAAGAAGCGCTGGAATACGAAAGCTCATCAGGCAGAGAATTGTTACAAATCGATGCATAATTGCCTGAGTGAGGAGGTTGGGAAACCCGTTCACCGAACTCGACCACAGGGCCAGAACAACTCTGATGGCAGGAGATAGAACGGCTTTGGTGGCAGGAAACAGCTGGCGCGACTGGGTTGAGTGGTTTGGGGTCTCCCATAATGCGACAGGCAGTACGTTCTGGGACGATTGCAGCAACGGTGAGGGGTATCGGAGGTTCGTTTCGTATGCAGCAAAAACAGCGACGAGGTTTATTGTTAAGATTCGGTACTATCCCTTCGTCATCTGTAGGTTGAGGTTTTCACTGTTCCGGTCCATTACGGGCGATTTTGGTAACTTTCTTCGACTGAGAATCATCGAACTCGCGGAATGGAATTCTTTCCGGCCACGACTCGCAGGAAAGGGCCACATCCCTTTTATTGTGCTTGACACCGACTTTAAAGAAATCATAGTTTAACGTCGACGGATTTTTTCCTTTGGGAACCAATTTTGTAACCCATGGTTTTTCAATTGTCTCCAAATTCAGACACTCAGAGACGAGAGATGAAATTTTCTCATTGGGATGAAATGCTTATAAGTACACGAACAGTACACGGTGCTACGAACAGAATCAATGCAATCATTTCTTGGGAAGCGTGGAGTTGAGCTGGCTGGGATCTTCGAATCAACTTTGACTTCCAGAGCAGTAACAAGTATTCAATTTTGAGATATCCTCCTTCATCGAGTCTACTGCATTCGTCGTCACAGTTGTTTCATTGACGTTACGGCTCACAATATTTCGAAAGTGGCCGTTTGAAAAAAGCACCGCACACTGATCACAGCACATCCAGAAAACATTGTTTGCGTACAGACAAAGTTGATCGAGAAGCTCGACATGAAGTTTTGCGCAAATTACGTGGAATGTACTTTCGGAGTCCAAAACAGTTTTTAGACACTTTTTGCAGGCCATGATATCAATAGATCATTTATAGTGAATTTAACTGAGGTAATTGAATTTTTGCCATACAAACTTTCAAACGCTGAGACTTGACAATCGAGAGCGATATGGAGCCAATTTTCCATCATCGGTAGACTGGAATCGGTTGAAAAATTAAGTTTTATAGCGCATACAATAAACAATCACGGAGAGAACGAATCAAAATAAATAGTATGGCGTAGCACTTTGCGAGCTTTTGTGTAGTGTGCGCAAGGAGTGCAGTGGTATTCGTCATGAGCGAATTTTGCTCATTTCACTAATATTTTTGTGGCTACTGCATAGACGTCATTGGAATTATATTCCAGTCATCCACGCGCGCATTCGCATTAGCTTCGTTTTTTTGCTTCTGAATAGACTTGGTGTGGTTCTGTTCTCTCTTCACACTCTGCCAACAATCAAAATCCCCCGTTATGAGGCGACTCTGTACTGACTTCTAAACTGCTTATTATCAGCAAGTCCCTTGCGACAAAGCGGAAAAATACTCTAATTTAACCATTTATGTCCGTGTGGCACAATACTAACAGCACTAACAAACACAACTTAGCTGCTATTAACTCTTCCTCCGGGCGTAGCACAAAAAAACAAAAAAAAAAACGGGGAAAAACTACCGACCATCACAAATTTTTGGAAGGAATAGATTATATTCAATACATCTTAAACAAACCCCGTGGAGATTTTATGATTTACACCACAACAATCACAACATTGTTTAAATTTACATCACAACAGAAAAGCCAATTTGAAAAAAGTTCATAGCGATTGTACTAACACAACGGTTGCCATCAACTGGAAAAACTTTCTAATTCGTTCAGAACAAATTACGGTTTGCAATCTTCTTCCGGACCGACTTTACTTTTCCTCATGTTGTTAATTTTCTACATCACTTGCTAAACGGACATGTCTTTTTATGCTTCGCTGATGGCGTTTGAGTTTTCTCCAGCAGAGTTTTCCAAATGACGTCAGAATATACACAAACTTCGCATCATCAGCAGTTTTTTTGCCGGTAGTTTCGGTGCCCGTTGGATTCTGATTTCCATTTTTACTATCCTCACCTGAAAAGAAAAGAAATAGTATATAAAGCTTGCTTCAGATAGAATTGGAACAAAAACAATTGCCTGTTTTTCAGTTATTTATTATTGAATTCAAGATCTTTTTTAATACAAATGTAGCGTTTTATTCATACTTTTAAGAAAAATTGCGGATAAAATTATTCGACACGGTTTCGAAGGAATTCTCGAATTTTTCCTGTAACACGGCTCACTAGGCGGCGCACACCTTCTTCGTCCATCGTTTTAGCTATCTTATTCCACCAGGTCTTCATCTGATTGATGTCTTTGACAACCTTTCCCTTTGCCTTGAGTCTCCTCTTCATGATTGCCCAGTATAGCGGAACTGGGGGCACTTGGGTGGGTTAAGGTTTTTCGGAACAACCTGGACCCCTTTCTCTGCATACCATTCTTGAACGACTTTGCTGTAATGACAGCTTGCCAAATCTGGCCAAAACATTACGGGATGGTCGTGGGATCGAATGAACGGCAAAATTCGTTTTTGGAGACACTCTTTTTGGTATAGTTCCGACGTCATTGTTTTATTTGTAACGAAAACTTTCGTTTTTTTGCCATAGCTGCAAATGCCCTGCCAAGTCATGAATTTTCGTGCAAATTTGTCAGCAAAAACAAATTTAAATTTGGCTGGAACATCCCCCCGAGCCGTTGCCAAGTAAAGTTTTTGACCTGGGATTTGCCCGAAGTCAGCCTTGACATAGGTTTCATCGTCCATCAGAAGACACCCATCGAACTTGGTCAGCACTTGGTCGTTTAGCTTTCGAGCACGGATTTTGGCCACACTATTCTGTTTTATGGTCCGATTTGGCTGTTTGCTAGCTCGATACGACTTGATTCCTTCCCGGAGTCGAGTTCTGCTCACGGTACTATGGGCAGCACCGAATTTTCTGGCCAAATCACGGTCCGACAGATTGGGATTCCTCCAAATCGTCTTCAAAATCTTACCACGCAGTTTCCGGTCGACAGTTCTACTCCGACGATTGGCTTGAAGCTTCCGAATCGTCGTCAATGTTTCCTTATACCGTTTGATAACGCGCCATACGGTATTTCTGGGCGATTTCAGCTGTTTAGCTAGCCTAGATGCAGACCACAATGGATTTTCCAAATAACTGTGCACAATTTTTTCCCTTCTTTCGGCTTCCATGTTGATTGTTTACAAAGTACAGTCGATTTGCGGAATGTCAAAAATACATACGTGAAGCTGACAAAATTCCCGACACGTGGGTGCCAAGAACTTCCAAATCCGTCCAAGAGGAGCGCCACAATATGAGCAAAAGTTTGTTCCAATTCTAAATGAAGCAAGCCTTAGTTAGTATAGTTATATAGCATATATGTAATATTGGTAAATAGAATAGACTTACTGTGATTATGTTCATCCTACAGATACTCCTCGTTGAAGAAATCGTCAGACATTTTCCTGTATTGATATTTCAGACAATTTTTTTGTTTACCAACAATGCTTTTTTCAACCCTAATACAAATTTCGTCCATTTAAATAAAAACTATCGATGTTCAACTTGAAACCTAAAAATCATTTAAAGGAAATAGAAAGCCTGTTTCGAACAAAAATAAAAAATTTTGAGTCAAATTCATAGCATGTATCCCTTAAATGCGCATCATACTAAAGGATTATTATAAAAATAAATTACTGTTAAACTAACAAAATGCTTCGATACAGTGCTCCCAATTCACACGACTGCTTCATCGAAGTCTATATGACATTTCATTGGATTTTTCCCCATAAGGAATAGAACTAATTTATTCTTAAGCGTTTTACGGTGTGTTGTTTTAAAGCAACATTGTGCATTAAAGGGTTAATTTCAATAATACATTCATCGGGTAGGTGAATTCTAACGTGTACTTCCCTCTCCAGAATGTGAGGCCGAGGCACGAGGCAAGCATTCGACGTTCGCAACATGAGCCAATCATCACACTAATCGGTAAATTATTTGTTCGGTTCTTGGAACCTGCTGAAATTCAAGCCACAACCAATATAAAACTATCCCAGATTCATAGAATAAATAAAATATATTCAGAAATTTAGAACGCTACTAGAATAATCAAAATATTTTTTAAAAACAATAATAAATTATTCTTGTTTCAAAAATTTGTACGTGTATTCTTATCATTAATATGTTTAAAATAAACATAATATGATTTTAATTTCATACATCGATGATACTTGGTTTTAAACATAAAGTATGTTTGAAAGAAAATAAGTAAATGTTATACTAAATGGCCAGAATAAACTAAATATATGTTTGGGTTTTCCTGGCATATGTTTGTTATGACGGTTTTTTTTCTGCGTGTGCTTAAGAAAAACAAGATTTTTTTTTGGCGGAGCAAATGCAATATTCGAAATTCGAACTTACTCCGAATAAAGTACAACTTTATTCATACGAATTTGAGCAAATGCTCAAATAGTTTACTCAAACTGGTTTGCTAGTGAGTTATTACTCATTTTTATTTATAATGGCGAATGGCCAAGGCGACCACTCACATGCAGAACGTTGTCGGCATAGATCGGGTTGAGCGTTCCGACACGCTTGCTGATTGAAAACGCTGGGTTGCGCCGCCAATCGTGTTGCACAACTCAAACAACTCCAACAACGATTGGCGAAGCTCATTGATGGGCATGCATTTCTTCAACACACGTTCGTTTGGATTCTCAGATTGCTTACGAAACAAAGAACACATGCAATGCCTCGTTGTAGCTTCCGAAAAGTATCGCATTTCCGAATAACTGTTAGTGGTTACTCGATTATTGCAGTTGTTGTCATTGCCGAAGGCTTTAATTCAGACAGCTTCAGGCGAAGGCTTTCATTGAAGCTGCTCGCTTGTTTCACTGCTGGCTGCTTGGTCGTCTCCGTCTGCCGGATGGACTCTTCGGAAAATCCCTCAAATGTTTCCAATTTGTCAAACACGTCCTCAGGAAGCTCTCAGAAGTCCATTCCGGTTCGTCGGGATGTTCCGTGTGGATCCCTTGGATGTGGACTGTATAATTGTATAATGCGGACCTATGAATGCGGAATATTGATCGGCTGGACGGCTGGAAGAATCTTTTAGTTGGGCAAGTTCGATCGGGATTAACAGTAAAAAGAAGAAAGTCGAATATTCTCTTTACTCTTATATTTCCTCTTTCTACTGCTAATTAACGCTCGGTGATAGGTGACACACGGTAGGTTTAGTTTTGCTATTGCTGCTGCCTTTTCGGGTCGGGTTGGCTTCTTAATTTTTTCCTTCCTAATCCTAATCCTGCTTGTTCAAAACGGAATTGAATTATTCAAGGCGCGTGTTTTTTATAGCCATTTTTTTCTTCATAACGGTTTTTTCATCAATCGGTCGGCTGCTGTGAGCGATGTTCGTTGTAAATAAGCGGGGCACATTTTGTTCGTTCCTTTTTGCGGCTTGAACACACATTCGGACATGTTCCAGGTTTCCCGGGAACGTGTCCATTTTGTTTTCCATGCCAAAACCAAGCACTGAAATTTAAAAAATCTGAACTAGTTCACGAATCACCAGGCGAAGTTAACCAATAGACAAATATCATATGAATAAGAGCAGTGACTGATAATTTAATTTTGTAGAAAGCCTTAAATTGTATCGTTGCTGGATTGACTCACTTTATTATGGATTAGCTGTGTAAAATTCTCTTGAATAAAGAAAAAATGGATTAGCTGTTTATCGCCGTGCACTTATCTCAACTTCAATAACTATTTACAGATCCTAATAATCAATACTACGGCGGATTCCCGCAGCAGCCAGGATACAATCAAGGCAACTTTCAACAGCAACCCGGATATAATCAAGGTGGTTATGCATCTCAGCCTTACCCACCACAACAGGGTTATTCCGGTTATCCACCTCAACCAGGTAACCCTCCTCAATCAGGTTTTCCTCCTCAGCCCGGTATGATTATTATTTTAAACTGTGTATAGAAAGTTGAAAATCTATTTTTCATGTATGCAGGTATTGCACCACAACCCATGTTTCAACCTTCATATTCTCAGCAAGGATATATGGGACAACCAGCAATGCCCCGGGAGGAAATTATGAAAACTATGATCCTGAAGATCAAAGTGCTAAAGGTTTTGATTTTACGGATCAATCAATAAGAAGAGGATTTATTCGTAAAGTATACTCCATTCTAACGGTAAGTAAAGTTTTTTAATAGTTTGGGTCGCAAAAAATTAATCAACTTGGTAAACCGTTATGCAACAAAATGCCTCTGAATTTCAATATTTTTTAATGATGTTAACATGAAAACTTAAAATGCTTTGTTTTTCTCCTTAAGGCGATACTTTTTAAATGTTGTTTCCAATAGAACTACACGTGTTCATTGTTAAACTAACTGGCTTCTGAAAGATATGCTTATTACGTTTCCGCAGATTTTGCGAAGGTGTCTCAGCTTACGAATCCGTGCGTGACGATTACAAACATTCGAAAGCTATAATTTTCTTTGGTGCAGTAGATTTTTTTTAACTAGTTCATTTATTTGGGTGGCTCAATTGCGTTAGCTTTACGGAGCCGATAATTCATTGTTTTTTTTGTATAATATGATGACTTAATGCTAGTATTAGTAAGACTTGGGCCGTTTACTCGCGGTTTACCCGAGGTTAAAAGAGATGACATTTTTGGAGGATGGGTTTGACAGAGGAACATGGAAATAGGGTTCTGCAGTCTCATCAGATAGTTGTCGCCAGCACAATAACTTGGTGCGGAATGGTCAGGGCACCATTTTTGTGTTCGGCCGGTTATGGTTACCATTGGGACTCCTCAAGATGTCGGAACAAAATAAACACAAACTAATGCATAAAGAAAAACAAAAACACAAGCAGATTAAACTCTTCTACTAGTCATTTGAAGAAACACATAAATCGATTGCATATAGCACAGATCGCGAGATCCTAACACATCTCTTATAGGAACATAAGGTTGTGTTCCTTGAGCCTCTAGGGTATGCAAAAGTCGTGTTCTGGCGGCGTAATTATCCCGTGCATTGCCAGACTGCGTGATCGATGTCGTCATAACCGTTTCCACACCGGCAAAGATTGTTGTCCACGAGGTTAATTCGATAGAGGTGTGCATCTAACTGGTAATGGTTGGACATAAGTCTACTCATCACACGGATGAAATCACGGCTAACGTGCAGGTCCTTAAACCACGCCCTCGATGAAACAATAGGAATGATGGAATGTAACAGCCGTCCTAGATTTCCGGTGTCCCAATCGGTTTGCCAACTCGAAAGGGTACTCTGACGTACT